>CM076591.1:9690000-9822500 GCA_038430175.1 Ficus hirta | reverse complement strand
CCAATTGAACTAGGAACCGACCCCGAAAACCGGTTTCCCGACAGACCCAACTCGGAAAGAGACCTCAAGGATCCAACAACATTGGAAGGAACAACAGCAGACAGAGAATTGTCACCAAGAAAGAGCTTTTCTAGCTTATGGAGGTGACTAAAAGAGGAAGGTATTGGTCCTATAAGCTTGTTGGAGTCGAGAAAGAGATGAGTAAGTTGAGAAAGCTTTCCAAGTTGGGGTGGAATTGGGCCTTTTAAGTGTTTAAGACTGCTCAAGTCAAGGACTCGAAGAGAAGACAAGTTGCCCAAGTAAGGAGACAAAGTGCCGGACATGAAAGTGTCGAAAAGAATGTCGTTTGAGGAGACAAGGCCCGGGCGAGAGACGTTGATGACTCGGCCTAGGGAATCGCAGACAATGCCTTCCCATGAAGAGCAGCAGTCCGAGGAAGGCTTCCAAGAATGGAGGAGCTTGGAAGGGTCGGAGGTGATGCTGTGCTTGAAGTGGAGAAGTGCTTCTCTGTCCACTGCATGGCATGCTTCCGAGACTAGCAGAGAGAGAAAGAGGGAAATTATGAGTGAGAGAGCTTTTCTGTGAATTATGGGGATTTTTTCCATTTTTTTTTTCTTTTTTCTTTTGTGGGGAATGAAATTTTGAATGTTTGGGGAGATGTTTTCCCCGACTATTTATAGAACTGGAAGATGTCTTGGTTGTGTGTTGGTATTAAATTAAAAACTTCAAAGACATAAAAGTTGGATAGATCATGGCTAGCTTACTAATTAACGCTCCCTCGAGAAGTGTGTCACATGCGTCAAACTGCTTGGTAATTTACAAAGATAATTATTTTCGGTAAATAATTGTTTCGAAAAATTATAAATGAAAGAATCTAAACCCAAAAAAAAAAAAAAAAAAAGGTCATCGTCTTTCTCTTTACCTTCCTCATCTACGCTCTATACTTTTCCATCTTACTTTCTTTTCCTTTAACTAAACACAACCTTATACTCCTAACAATTTTGATATGTTGTCACTTGATTTCATCACCAATAAGAAGAAATAATGTCTCTCTCTCTCTCACTCTTTTTTTTTTTTTTTTTGTTTCCCCTCTCTCTCTCTCTCTCTCTCTCTCTCTCTCTCTCTCTAACATGTAGTCTATGTAATCCAATAATCAACCATGCCCAAAAGTCAAGAAGAACGTTTCATACTTGTGTATGCACTGTGCACACATGACCAGGAAAGCTCAAATTCTCTGCCTGATAGTGATTGGCTAAACTACAACTGTAGAACCGGAAGCAAGAGATTTATGGACTCTCCCCTATTGCGGAATAGGGCTTTTTTTTTTTTTTTTTTTTTCGGCGGGGGGGCAAAGGACAAAAAAATGTCATGCCCGTTATGAAGACTGAAGAGTTCTAAATCTCAAATTTTTATTAAAATTAATAATACATGCATAATGTTTAAAATTTATCATAGATTTGTTTATGCACTCTTTTTCCCTTTTTTTATTTTTTTTATTTTATTTTTTTCCTACTTTTCTTGGAAGAGGGTTTTAATGAGTACTTTCTCAATTCATTGAGATAGTAGAATACCCGGTTGCTTTCTTATCCAACTCTTTGAAGGGTTCGTCTTTTTTCATTTGGTCTTTTACTTCTTCTTACCTGCGTGCAAATATGTTGGATTTTTTAGCCCCTATGTGCATCCCATTATTTTGGTCTGCATTTGTAAGAACCTTTTTTATTTCTTATTTTAATAAATTAAAGTGAGAAGTTTGATAAAAGATGAATCGTTAAGAGGGTGCCAATCTAGTTAAGATATCCTTATTCACTTGATGTCAGCTACTCCTCCTCATCATTTATTTATTTTTTAAATGCATATTATTTAATTTTACTAAGATCTAATATATAGAAATATCCGTGATATTTTACTGCTTGTCCTTGTCATAAATGTGATGTCCTGCATAAATTCAGATCTTCTATTCAATTTCAATATCTTGAATGGTTTAATGAACTTAGGGTCCGTTTGGTGAAACGGTTTGAGTTGAAATTTTTAAGTTTGAGTTGGTTGACTTTTTAAAAACTAGTTAGAATTTTTATTGACTTTTCAGAAAAAAACAAAAATTGAGATGAAAAAAAATGAGTTTAAGATATAATACCAAACGGGCTATTAGATGTCATAGCACAAAAAGTCAATCAAAAAAATATTTTAAAATTTTAAAATGAGGTGATATAATGTAATTAGTTAGGTCCCATTTGGGATCAATGTTTGGAAAAGTGTTTTCCAAACATTTTTTTTTTCATCGTTTTCCTTCAATTTTACTATTTAATTTTTTAAATATTTTCAAAAAACTCAAATTTTAAAAGTTCATATATTTATCATTTTAGATCAAAATGATATAATTTTTTTTTCAAATTACATAGAATTTCGATAGGAACAAAATAAGATCCATATTGCTAATTTTTTTCTGAACACGTTTTAAATTTTTACATTTTTTCACTCCAAACAGTTCATTTTTAATAAACACACGTATCCAAAAGTCAAATCATCTCTAATCTCCAAAACACCATCTCCAAACTTGACCACAAATGGGCCTTAGAATAATATTTGGAATACTGATCTTAGGGGATGTTTGGGGACACTTTTGGAAAAGTGTTTTCCAAAAGTTTTTTTTGTCATTTTCTTGTAATTTTACTATTCACTTTTCCAAATATTTTCAAAAAACTCAAACTTTAAAAGTCTATAACTTTATTATTTTAAGTCGAAATGATATTATTAATTTTTTTTCAAATTACATAGAATTTCAAGAGAAACGAAATAAGATCTATATTGCTAATTTTTTTTAACACATTTAAAGTTTTTACAATTTTTCACTTCAAATAGTTCATATTCACTAAATGCACATTTATAAAACTCAAGTCATCTCCAATTTTCAAAACACGATTTTCAAAAGTGACATCAAACGGAGCCCCATCATTAGCATAATGTGGCTTGGAAGTTGAAACCAAAGCCGTGAGACATAAAATTTTGTCATCTTTAGAGGGATTTTCGTTTACGATACGTAATGTTTGCCTTTAAGATTGCAGCTAGTGCGAGGTGACAAGACCATTTTGCTCTTTCTGCAAAAACACAAAATACAACAAGAAGCTTGAGCGTGTGTTTAACTGATTATGGGAATGATTAGTGCCTAATAAAGAAAAAGAGGGACGACAGCTTAAAATGGGTGAAAAAAGAAGATCGCGTGAGATTTTACGTAATTTCCTTTTTTTGCACTATATGTCAGGGTTTGCTAAAATGCCTAGTAGATAAGAATGATTATATCGTACATGATGTATATTATTGCTCAATAAATTTGAGCCTTCAATAAAAAAAAAAAATTTTAATACCCATATTGATAGGATGATCCTAATTTGACCACGTGTGCATTTTAATTTATTCGCTGCTTTAGATTTGTTTTTTTTTATTTTTAAGATATATTTTTTTCCCTGAAGATTTGAGATAATGCTTGTTCTTTGTGAGTTTGTTGGTTTATGCAATGTTAGTGTCAATTGTGTTACCTATGGCTATAAGGTCTATTTTATTTATGAGTTTCTATCAATTTGTTATATGTATACGTATTTATGAATTAATGAAAAAAGTTTTTGAATTAAGATTTTATTCAAGATGATATCAGAGCATAGTTGTATAATTATGAAGATTCGAATCCAGAACCAAAACCAACTTGTACTAGTACCATATCAAATAACCACTCAACCCTTAAACTTAACTTAATTGTGCCAACTTTACTTATTTATACTAGTCTTGATGGCTGATGCACGTTTAACGGACATTCCCTATAAATCCTTTAATTTTTAAAACCTTACCTTTATTTTTTTTAATTTAAAAAAAAATATTTAGCCATTTTTTTTATAGTTTTTTTTATTTAGAAATAGGGGATTCGAACTTTACACCTTTAAATAAAATCATATATAATATTACAGCTAAATTATCTCTGCAATCACAATATTATTTTAGCTCTTTCTTCCTTGATTATCTATATTTTTAGTTTTTTTAAATATAATTCTTTCTTACACATGTACTGACAACATAATTTTCCTTTGTGAATTTTTTTTTTCTGTTAGTTATGATATTGGAATTTGGATGTCGCCTTATCTTTGCAATGGTTCTAACAGAGAAACAACAGATATTTCTAATAACAACGTTTTAAAAAGTCTTAAAGTTAAATTCTTATCTTTCATGGTATCAGAGCCATTTGATAATTCCGAAGATTCAAACCTTGAACCTCATTTAAATAACTCTCGTGCCATGTTAAATAACCAATTAACCCATGAAGCTCAGTAACTTGAGTCAATATTTATTATTTATGTTTTGTTTGGGGTTTAAATTTAACTCCAACTAAACTGTATTTTTTCATCTCAATTTTTATCTTTTTTAAAAAAATCAATAAAAATTATAACTAATTTTTAAAAAGTTAAATAACTCAAATTCAAACTCAAAAATTTCATCCCTAACTAACTTATGAAATGGAGGTTTATATTACAATAAACTATTGGCAAAAATAACTGTTTGAAAACTAGCGCATCGGCATGTGGCAGAAGGCCAGGCAGCGCTTAATTGGGCCTCAAATATTTTTGTGGGCCACAAATTTTGGATCACTCACTATGCGCACCAAAAGGTCCATTAAACGCATGTAGCCCACTCTCTGGCACGTGGAATCAGACAAAATTGAGAACAAATCTTCCCAAAATCCGCGCTTCCGTGCCACGGATAAGAACACCACGTGGGCTTATTGTTCGTGCGTCAGAGAACATAAGTCTTGTTTAGTTTGTCAATTAAAAATAAAAAAATTAAATTAAAATTAATTAATTTTTTAAAAATTAGTTATAATTTTTATTAATTTTTTTAAAACGGATAAAAATTAAAGTTAAAAAATTTGAGTTTTAATTGAAACATTAAATAAATCATAAATTTTTATTTATTTTTTAGAATTAAAAACAAAAGACTAAAAACTAAAAGGGTTTAGAGGTAAATGGCAATTGGTTTATGTCATTTTGGTAAATGGCAAATAGGGATCCAACTTGGCAAATAGTTTATTATTCAAAAAAAAAAAAAAACTTGGCAAATAGTTTATGTCATTTTGATACATGACTTTTTTTTTTTTTTTTTTTTTTTTTAGTAAATTAGCCCATGAATTTAATTATCCAACAGTTTTGTTCCCTGGTCATTAAAATGGTTTTTTTTTTCTGGGAAATAATAAAAATGGATTTAATATGGTTATAAAAATAAAAGTGGAAATTTTACAAAATAGCAATTGGGTAGATATTAAAAATGTTTTTAACTCTTTTTTTTTTTAAAAGGAATTTTTTTACAACTTCTCATTAAAAATTATGTTTATTTTATAAAAGATTTTAATAATTTAAAATCTATTAATTTTTTGATTGCAACTGTTCAAGGTAATTCTTGAACTTTTTTACAACATTTATGAATGTATTCATGTGTTGTTCAGTTGTCAATAATTCAAAACAATTGTGGAAGAATCAAATTTTTTCTTGTGAAATTATTACATTTGTAAGTAACTAGATTTTTTTGCATAATCCATCTCCCAAGTAATCAGTATATAAAAACTAATCGTCATTTTTTTATCTATTAGCAGAGAGCTAGAGACGTTGGGTGAAACAAAAGGTTTTGCCATATTTTATTTGTGTTTCTATGTCATTTTTTTGAACGACTCTTTCTGTGTGATTTGTTTTTTTTTTTTTTTGTTTTTTGGTATCTAAGTTTACATGTAATAATGATGATGTCTTCGTCGTCTTTTCTTTGGATGTTTTATTTATTTATTGTTATTTATAATAATGAATGTGATTTCTTTACCTTCCGAATTGATTGTTTATCCGTCAAATCTGAGTCTTGACGATATTTTGATTCCACTAGAGTTACTTCTTTCCCTTTGAGCGTTATCAGATTTTAGTGGTAGATCTATTTTTGTTGAAGGATTTTGTCTCTTGTAATACGTGATTTCTTATATTTTATATTTTTGTGTCTCCTTAATAAGTTTAATGAAATTTTCCTTTTTCAAAAAAAAAAAAAAAAAACTCCTCCCCAAAAACGGTTGTCATTTTCATCCCAGAAAGCAGTTTCTATTGCAGTTTTAAAAACTACCCGTATATTCCCATTAAAAAAATATATTCTCAACGATTATCAATAATCCTCTTCCTTTAGCAAACATAAAAGAATCGATTCAATCCTAAATAATAACTATATATATATATATATATATATATTTTGAAAGTTTGTAATTTGTTATTATACAGATTATTTTTTTTTGGTATTTCGTTTGATTTTTTTCATTTTTTTTAGCATTCTCACATATAGTAGATTTACTATATAATATATTAACCAAAAGCCAATAATGCTGTATATGATCTTGCCAAATATGCATTAGATAACACTGAAGATATAATTTGGCTTGAGAACATTCCACACGCGCCAATACTTTCTGTCTTGGTTTCTAACTCTATATTACGAGTTAATGATAAATCAAGGGGTTATATTATTTATATCAATAGTCTTCTTTCAAGTTAGTAAAATTAGTTATTTATCTTCGGTCTCTTTTACATTTTACCTTTAGTCTCTTTTATGAGAGTTTCGAAGGATTTTATTCATTTTAGTCTCTAAAATTTAGAGTTGCAAAAATAATTAATTGACTAAAATTGAGAGTTGCAAAAATAATTGATTGGAGGCGTGAAAGGAAGAATCTATTATTTTTCTATTTCACTATTATTCAAATTATCTAACCATTCCAACTGATTCTATGTCAACTGCGGAGATACAACCAAGAAGTTTTTGCTTTAAGATAAATTCTAAATCTGAAATCTAGAATTTGCTAATTATTTTTCATGTAAACTTATACTAATCAAAGTTTTTTTTTTAATTTAAATTTTCTAAGTATAACGGAGGATGATATATCATTTATGTCAAAGATGGGGTTTTTTTTTTGGTCTTATTTCCTGCTCCAAACTGTTTGGTTAACCATATATTTAATTATATTTTTACGATTCATGATTTAATTTAACTTGTTATTTGGATAGAAATATACATCTTATGATTGGATTTTTTCTGCCATTAATTGTATCTTTCAAATACTTTCATATTCTTCTAAAAAAAAAAAAAAGAAAAAAAGAAGAAGAAGATCCAACTTCTAGAGCAGTTTGGATCACTATTTCGTCATGTACTTCCAGACAAGAGCGCTCCCCACAATTACTTCGTATTTAACACAAAGATCTTCTTTACTAATATAAAACAAAAAACAAACTTCCACATTACCCAAAACCAAACAAAGAGAAAAAAAAATATTTTCCAAAAAAAGAAAAAAATAAAACATTAATTAATTAGTTATTAAATTTTATTTTTCGAGGAATGATAGGGCCAAAGGCTTTACATTCGATTAGAGATTTCTGCTCACCACCTTGACAAAAGAAGAAAATCTCAGGGCACCGGAACAGGCAGTTACCCTTGAGCTCAACATGGGCCGAGCCGGGCTTAAGCAGTGTCAACGGGCCGGGTAGAGGCCCAAGAAGGTAATTCTGGCCCAACAACAGCCTCGTGAACGGTGAGACTCCCGAACCGGGACGGACCGTTTTAATGGCGTATTGCGTCGGGATCATCCCCGTGAACTTGTTGTTCTCCAACGACAGGGCCGAGAGCTTCGGCATTAGGCAGAAAAACGACGGCAAAAGCCCGCCGATTTCGTTGTCGTTTAGGTCCAGAGCTATCAGCTCGCTCCCGACGACGCCGTACTGGAAAACCGGGGATTGTACGGACGTGAATTTGTTGGAGGAGAGAGTCAGTTGTTGCAGGGATTGGTGCGTGAAGAGAAACGAAGGGACCCAGTCACCGAGTCGGTTGTGACTCAGATCCATTACTTGAAGAAACCCCAGGCTTTTTACACTCCATGGGATTTTCCCTTCCAAGCTGTTGTTTCGCAGAGAGATTTCGACGAGAGAGGCCGGGAGATTTTCCGGGATTTCGCCGGATATGAGGTTGTTGCTCGCGTCCAAGAAGACGAGGTTTTCGAGAGAACCCAGATCGGGAAACTCGCCAGAGAAATTGTTCGACTGAAGCTCGAGGCGTTTCAGGCTCTTCAAACCGTTCAAACTGGCCGGAATTTCGCCTTCCAATCGGTTATTGTCGAGGAAGAGCTCCTCCAGGCTCGTCAGGTTTCCGATCGACGACGCCGGGATCTCGCCGGAGAACGAGTTGCCGGAGAGGCCGAGTCGCCGGAGCCGAGTCAGGTTCGAGAGCGAGTTCGGAAGTGGGCCGGAGAAGAAGTTGTTGGAGAGGTCGAGGGTCTCGAGGTAAGGGAGGTGGAAGGAGAGGGAAGAGAGTGAGCCTGAGTAACCCGCCTGGTCGAGGGCGAGTTCGGTGATTCGACTCGTTCCCGACTCGTCCACTGAGTCGCACCTGAACCCGCACGTGAACTTGTCGCTGAAGAGGTTGTCGCATGGATCGAGTTTGAAGTCCCATGAGCTGACGCATGAACCGGGATTCACTGAGTCAGGGTCCAACTCGCTTTGTAATCCTTTCAGGACTTGGATATCTCCCCAATACGTCTTTGTTTCTCCTCTTAGTGACAACCATGTCAGTATAATGGCAAAAACCAAAGAAAATAGAGAGAAATTGTGCGTACGCATTTGATATTTCTCTCTCTCTCTCTTTTTTTTTTTTTTTTTTGTGAGAGAGAGAGCAAAGAAAAGAAAGTGTTTTTATGGAAGTTGGGATTGCTTCATTGCCTTAGCTTGGTAAAGAAATGGGGAATAAAGATGAAAGAAGAGGACACCAGCACAGTTGATCAGGACCGTTGGTTTTGGTGACGTCAGAGAGAGAATTTCGATGGTAGTGGAGAGAGAGAGAGAGAGAGAGAGAGAGAGGACAAAGTGTGGGAGGGTGGCAGAAGATGGGAAATGGCGTATTGAGTGGCTCTTTCTGTCGCTTTTAACAGAGGAGCTTTTTTTCTGTGAATGGATTCACGGGCAAAAATGTCAGAGCCCTCTTTGTCACTAGTGCTTCAACACATTCATGATCCAAATTTGCTGGTAATGTTATGGTACTTGGGAACTAGGGAGATAAGATGGAAAAGCATTTTTCTTTTTTTCTTTTTTTTTTTACTGTTTTATGTACTACCATCGTCTCTTATTGTTTGTCCTATTGGCGACACCTTGATTCATGATATAGTGACGCCTGTCCGGAACCTAAAAACTTTTTGGCTCTTCCAATTGACTGTCGAACCGCTGAGTTGTCTTCTTCTTTTATTTATTTATTTTTGGAAAATATTTTATTTTATTTTTTAATTGCTCTGCCATGATTTTCTGTTGAATTAGGAGGAATAAGAAAATAGGGTAAGTGCTCATGGACAGGAATTTGTAAATTTGTATGTCGAGTCCATTGGGATTAGAGGAGAGAGATTGAAATTGAAGTACGTAATTGTGAAGAAAAAGAAAGGATTGCCTAAACCTTTTGATTCCAATTTACTTTGGGCTCCATTTGTTTTGTTTTGTTTTTTTTTTTCCCTTGAAGATACTTGTTGTTTCGATGCTTCCACAAGCCAGTTCCTAAATAATAAGGTTTGAAAAATCTTTCTTTTGATGTAAGTCTATGTTTGATGAATGAATTTAACTCAAATTTAATTCAAATTTTTCATCTTAATTTTTATTTTTTTTAAAAAAATCAACGGCCTTTATAATTATTTTTTAAAAAATTAACTCAACTCAAACTTAAAAATTTTATCTCATCTCAAACTCAATTCAAACACCAAATAAATCATTAAATTCATTAGGATTAAGGCTTTGTTTGGTTGGTAAGTTCAAATTTATCATTTCAAAATTTTTTTTATCTTTTTTCTAAAAAGTTTTTTATCTTTTCTGAAAATTCAAAAAAATTTACTATTAAAATTTAAAAATTTCAACTCAAACTCATACACCAAACAGACTCTAAGATTAAGAGCTAAATAATTCTCATATAATTCCACGGAACAAAAAATCATTACGATTCTTCGTGGCCAAGAAAACAACATTTTTAGTGGTGGTTCTTTAGAATCAAGTGCCAGCACACGTGGCATCTGCTAGACGCAGTAGTTACAGAGACCTTCAAGTTTGGTGCGACTTTTGTGTTATAAGCATCTTGTCACTTATGTAAACAGTGGTAGTTGCACAATTCGCCTTTTGAATATAGGCTTGTATAGGTTTATATAACTAACAAACTTTGACTTGTATAGCAAGCCTTCCCAAAAAAGCCACCCCATTTCTACAATGCAGATTCGCGTTTGGTACTTCCATGTTCTTACCACCTAAATCACTAAAACAATTCTCCAAGTCTCTAACTATAGCCAATTATTCATCCACTTGTTTTTCTCGCAGTTTTTATGATAAAGCCCTCTATTTTACACTATTGATAAAAACTGTTATTTTAATTATTATATAAATTTTTAACGATCTGATCTATGACTGGAGTAAATTTTATGTCGAACACTTTTTAAGTTTTTAATATAAACACTCTTAAACCAAACTATTAAAAAATTAGTCTAATGATTAAAAAATGATTCTTACCGATAGTGCAATATTCCCATTAAAGAAAAGACTAGCACTTTTAATTTTTTGTTTATTTATTTATTTTTTGGATAAGCGAAGACTAGAAACTTTTTAGGACAATCAAAATCCTAAGAAATCGTTTTTGAAGTGGTTCCAATATAGAGACACGCACTACCATGCTAAGTCCACATGATACCTAATAAATAATTGAGAATGGCCCACATTCAATCTGTAAAAATAAGTACGGACTATTTACAACCATCCGATCACGTGATATATTCTAGCAATAAGAAGATATTTGAAAAAAGCCTGAACCATCCTTGCCATCCCATTAATGTGGATCGAGCTCTGGTCCCCCCCTTTGTTCTGCTTCTCCTTTACCGGAATTTAATGCCAGAGCTTTAGGATACTCTGTCCTACTTTTAATTCCTTCGAATAAAACGAGCAGCGTTATAGATTGAAAACTGAGAAATACACGGACCACTAGAAAGGAGATACACAGCAAATATATATACACATATATATATATATATATATATAGAGAGAGAGAGAGAGAGAGAGAGAGAGAGAGACTATGATCTTGAATAAGCTAAACTACTCTTTCTTATTTACATATACATTTTCCTTTCTTGATGAAGGATCCAACTAGTCAAACAAAAGGATGATAAGAAGCAATTACTGTACAAAATATAATTATGTTTTGCTTGAGAGTCCTATATATTGGGTCAGGTAGCTAAGGAGGCTCACAAAAGGTTAAACACACAAAAATTGTCTAAAGGAGACTGGAATAGCTCTTGACCACGTTTCTCTACTCACTGCTTTTCCTTGGGTGACCATTCGAACTTGGCGTACTTCTCTTTGCTATTTTTGCCAACGTTCACAAGATGCCGCCTAATAGATTTGTGATTCATCTCAAACACAAACGACATTCCGCTAATCTGTAATTAAGCATTTGCAATTAAGAATGCAAACATATTGACAAAATGGACAGTACTTACGAGGAGCAGAATTAGAATGAAAAGAACCTAGGTTATGATGCAGCAAATGATCAAAGGCATGGAATCTACAAGGTGCAGAAGACGCGTGCGAGTCATTTGAGAACTGAAGATGGAAAACAGTTTACCTCAATCAAGGTACTAGAGCTAAGACACCGGCGGTATCCTGTAGCAACCTCTTTGCCATTCAAAAAGATTGAACTCTTGCCAATATTCTTCAAAAAGAAGGAGCCATCTTCTTCCATTTTTATAAGAGCCTAGCGGAATGGTGAGCTAGTCATTCAGATGATCAAATAAAATGCAGAAGAACTAACTTAAAATATGGCATCAACTTTACTGAGCTTCATTTATTTGTTTCACCGAGAATACAGTTCATCAATGCAGAAGTAGACTTGGTTAACCCCTAGCCATTTTAAAGTGTGATCCCTGTTACTTTCAATGATAAGCAGTATGAAACCAAAACATCCTTCCAATCATCAATAAATGCAAGTATGCAATGACCTTCAACAGAAAATGACGATGCAGCCTACCTGCCGCCTAGATATTTTGTTTGCACGCCCTTCTTTCCCCAAGTCAATGTCAACTTCATTGTCTTCCGTTGCTCTACCAAGTATGACCTATGTAGTACAAAAACACACTCAGAATAAGCAACTATAAGGAGTGTCTAAATTCTGGCCCAATCATATAGAGAAAGAATGCATTCAACTAAACTTTAAGTACATATGTTTGGCGAATGGTACAAAAACATGATAATCTCACTAACATTCTGTAAACATGACGTCTTAATCTGTATCAGCTAAAATGTTTATGTAGGGTTCTGAAAGAACACACACCAGAACTTAGATCTTCAAAATAAGAAACCAGTGCTAAAACCCGTTTTTAAGTCCTTCATCAGTCACATTCTGACATACAATGTGAAAAAGAAAATCTACAAAATATACCTGAGTCTCCTTGATGTATTGCTTCAGTTGGCGTCCATACACAATTGCAAATGCACCTTGAGATGCTATGGCTCTTTGCATGGAAGATCGTGCACATTGTTCCAACCTCACTATGTTTCTCTTAGCATCCTCGTGCTGATATCGTGAGACTGCTTAACAACAGGGGAAAAATCAGAAGAAACTCTAGGACATCTATCTTTCACTGTTTGCATAGAAGAAATGGATTTTTGCTAACATTGATTGGGTAATTGGTTAACTAATGACTGATTGTGCTATGACAAATCAAGATAAGGTTAATTGAGAACTTTCTTCACATGAGAACAACTGGATGCAGAATAATCTATTAACAGATGAAAAACACTTATTAGAAAATTGTATAACTTCAGATGAGTTACCTTTTTTACTGAGATATGAGTCGTCATCATCCGGACTTAAATCCATCTCAAGTATCTTGGAAAAAAAAAAGGGTATAAAATACAAGTCAGTATTCATTAATTAATCGGAACAGAGAATGATGACAGATTACTTAAAGTATACAAGTTTATTAAGTTTACCATGTTTTCAATATCAGAAAAATAAGGAACGTCATCACCCTCTAATTCTTCCTCGGAATCATCCTGATATAGTCTTGAACTTGAAGGGTTTGCTTCTGGTTCCAAGCTATCTCTATTAGTCGAACCTGGCTCTTTAGATAAGAGTGTATGTTCTCCCCTAATTGTAACTGGAGCATTTATTCCCTGTTTACAGCAAACAATTTTAGTAATTTACAAGCGCACAGCCACCACTTGTCAGAAGAATAACTATGCCATTTATATGAAGTAACACCAATCCAACATTCATAACCTCTTCTTTCAGCACTTGATTTGCAGGAAAGGCAGGAGTCGTATGCGTTGATCTGCATTGACTTGCATCAGCAAGGATATTGGTAGCCCGTTTGGAGACCGAAGTTACATGGGTACCGTCAAAAGGCTCGGGTTTAACAAGTGGGAAGTTTGGACTGGTTTTTGGAGCTGTTCTATGTCCTACAATCTGGGAAGCCATAAGAGACTCTGCAGGGCTTTGTTCTTTCTTCAAGCTTATACTTTCTTGTCCCCTATTTTCTTGATCCGTGAAGGACGGAACCAGATCACTTGGTTGTATCACTTCATCGTTGCATGGGATATCAGGGTCCTCACTATTCAATGTGCACTCCATCATCTCATAATGAAGTTCAGGAGAATGAGGATTTGACACTGATTTAATTGATGGAATATTGATTTCAGAACTGCAAATACTCTGATTGGCCTCACCAGAGTGAAGCAGGCTGGTGGAGTCTTTCTTCTCGGCATCACACACACCTTCGGATAAAACAGAGAATGTTTTTGGATCAAGGTTTTCTAGTTGACTGACACTCAGTACGTCCTTTTTTTGCCCATCTGTGGGAGAACTCACCTGAACTGACTTAATACCAACATAACAAGCCTTGTCATCCATGTTCTCTCCATCTACATCCATGGCAAGAGGCTCATTCTCATTTGCAAAGTTCAAGAGCGAATCCGAAATATCACCATAATCATCTCCTGAGATAGCAATATTCCTATTTAGTTCCTCATTAGGTAGTCTCTCTTCCAACATTAATCCTGAGTGGTCAACATTATATCCAGGTGAACGACTTTTATCACCATCCTCATGGTCACGACACATCAAATTCTGTTCAACATCTTGACATTTAACCTCGAGGCTGACATCGATCGGCATCTCCGGTGCCGAGATGTCAACCATCGTCTTCCAAAGAGGCACATCTGGCAGCACATGAGACGTCCCGGCCTCCGTTACACTAGAGCAATTCCTAAAATTTTGCTCAGCATTAATATTATGCCCGTTGTTATCTTTTACTGATCCACTAGTTGACAAACACAGATCCTTTTGACGATTATCTAAGAGCGAACAACTATTAGCCGCAAATTCAAAATAGTTTTCAACATGATCTCCAACCACATAACTTCCGTCGAAAAGATCATTTCCACTATTCACATTCTCAGTATTATCATTTGGCTCGTCAATGAAACCCAAATCGAAAGTGTTGAAAGAGCAGAGTCTCTTACGCATCTCGTAGTAATGCCTCCGAACGCTCTCGACTCGTCGTTTCGCGGGAGAATCAGCTCCAACGCTTCCTCCTCCTTTGGAAACTCCAAATCTACCAGGCTTCAACGAAGCACTGGGATTAGAGCGCTCAAATTCCGCCATTCGAGCAGAAGCTTGAGCCGAAACGTCGGCGTCGTAGAGGAGAGAACGCCATCGCTCTCGCAACTCTCGGACCGTGAATTTTCGGGAGAATCGCACCGCGCCTTTGGCAAGCGCTTCAAGCGAAGCACCTGCCTGAGGAATTTTGCGAAAAAACGAAATTATGAATCAGAATCACTCGAATTGTTCTCTAATTTCGCAGATTAAGGTTCAGATTGTAGCGAAATTGAGCTATGGAGGGGGGGAAAAAAAGGGAGAAGTGAAGAAAATCGGATTACCTCGACGGCGTTCTTGAGGAGAAGGTCGTCCTCAGGGTTCCATGGAGGCGCGGAAGCACTTGCCGCCATGGAAATGGAATTTGAAGCTAATTTGTGCTCTGAATTTTTGGAATTCAAATCTTTCTCCGTTCAATTTTACTATGAGATGAGAATTTTGTTGAGCGGAGATTCGCTGTGAGAATTACTGACTTCTGAGCTCAATCGGGAAACTGGGCTTCCTTTCAAACACGCGGGCAACGTGACCTGGACCTCGTTGCTTCTTCTTTATTTTTCTTAATTTTTAATTTTTTAATTATTTTTGATAATATCATATTATCTTCACGAGTTCGATGGTGCTTCTCTGAACATCAAAATGCATTTTGATTGGTAACTTCATTTTTTTTTTTTTTTCTTTAAGGCAGGTGACCACCTTTTTTTTTTTTTGGGGAGATATAAATATTAAGGGCCCGTTTGGTGTATAAGTTTGAGTTAAGATTTGTAAGTTTAAATAGTAATTTTAGTTGACTTTTTTAAAAAAGACAAAAAACTTTAAAAAAAAAAGACAAAAATTAAATTGATGATGATGAATTTAAACTCATCACCCAAACAGGTTGTAAATTTGTTTTTGGGATCTTATTCTTGTTGCTGAAATATTCTTTGATCGGATCCGGTTATAGGTAAAACAGATGCTCTTTGTGGGGAATCGGAAAATGGAGGCCCAAGCCCAACACCAAAAAGCGTTGAAAGATTAGGATGAATTGCTCGCTAAGATAGCGATAAAGTTGTTATAATATTTTTCATTAATTTTTGGAAGAAATTTATCCGTGATAACTAAATAGATTTTGTCCAAAATTTAATAAAAATGACTATTATAATAAAGTTTGTAATAGTTTAGGATCATTTCACCTATTAAAAAAAAAATAAAGATTACACAAACTTAAAAATTTAAGTATTAACCTAACAATTTATCCTAAAAATTACAGAAAAAAAGTAAATAATAGTTTTCAAAAAAATTAAAATAAATAACATATTTTGAAGATTTTTAAAGTAAATAATAACAAATAACAAATGTATCAACTAAATGATTTAGTTATGTCTTATAATTTTTTCATTTTCTCAATAAATCAAATATTTTTAAAATCTTACTATTTTTTAAAATTATTTTTTATAAAAATACTATTTACTACAAGTTTCCATGATAAAAGGATTGCAAAAGTAGGAAAAGTCACAATATTCACTTTGGTTGGGTTCAATTATAAGGGATAAAGTCATAGTGATAGCAGTATGCTGCTCTATTTGATCTAGTTCCATTTGTAATGAATCCCTAAAAGCATGTCTCCTTATTTGTAAATCAAACGTAAATGTTGCTACTCCCAAAAAAAAAAAAAAAAAAAAAAAAAAAAAAAGAGGCAAATGTATCAAAGGCTGCTTATTAAAATGCCATGATTGATATTGTTTTTCTTTTTATCATTTTATTTGTGATATAAAATTTTAGGTTTTTTTTTTTCTTTTTACTATCCTTCCTAGGCTGTGGATGGAGTACCCGAAACCGACAAACCCGTCCGAACTCATCTGTTCCGATCTGGCTAGAATGTAACCCGCAAAATCGTGAAGAAACAGGTTCAAAACCGAGCCAACCCCAAGATCAACTTGAGTTGGTTCAGTGGTTCTTTAGATTAGTTACGGTTCCTAAACTACTGAACTTGTAACTATGGATTGGGTGTCAAAAATAGTCAAATCCGACCGACCTTACCCGTTTTACCTGAGTCCCTCCAACATATATAACATGGAGTGCCTCTAGTATGAAATAAAATGAATAAGAGGCATGAATAAATACACAACAGTAATACAAGAAAAACATTATCATAGCATACAATAAATCTAAAAAATCTATATTATTAGTGAAAACTATATTTCCTATACATTAACAAGCAAAAACAGATCTTTTAGGTTCATCATATGTATTATATTAGTTTTTTTAGATTACTGGTATGTCTTACTTATTTTATATTATGTTATAGGGACCTTCCACCAGAAAGAACGTAGAAAAACTATAATTTTAAATTTTCTAATTTAAAAAAAAAAGTGAGTACTGAAATGGATGAACAAATCATCTATAAAAATATTTGATAGACGATTTATTTTTTAAAAAAATTTTTGCATTACCATTTACTACTGATCCGATGTTACATTCATTAATTTTAAGAAATCTCTTCCATGAGGTAACGGATTCATAGTCCACACATCAAGTAAAAACAATGAAAAGCAAATAAAAACAAGGAACATACTCGAAGCAAATGAAATAAAATTTTCAGAAGTTTGAGGTCAAACTTATCAGCATTGAAACATTAAAACGTAAGCATAAAATCACACAATTCCATCAATAGATCAGCAAATGTCAAACAGTACTAATCGACAAAATCTATACTTGCACCAATATTAGAGGGAGTCCAAAGCCCAAGTAATGAACTAATTAGAGGTTTAGCAGAAAACATGCATGAGATAAAACAATAGTACACACACCAATATCTTGCATTTAAGTTAAGTACTAATGATAAGGAAGAGTACTTATGAGCCTGCTTAAATATTAATCAGTGCTTTGCTAATTATAACCCTTCAAGCAAGGCGGAGATGATCGTGCATATCATAGGAATGATCGGGCACGAGGGAGAGGAAGAGAACTCTCGTGGTGGTTGTGGTGGCGGAAAGCGTACAGATTGGAGGCCCCGTTTGCCAACGCCGCCATGTCTTCATACCCTCCTTCAACATGGTCCTCCACCATTCCATATGGGGGATCCTCACACGCACACTTCATTTGCTAATTTATCAGCACCAAAAAAAAAAAAAAAAAAAGTCTTAATCATACAATTAAGTATAGTAATTATACAACAATATCCACACATTCAAACTGTTCAAAATCTTGAGAAATTAGTTTATATAAACCGATTTAGCCGTTGTTTAGAAAGTAAATTTGAATAATAAATTAAAATTCTTGTGAAAATAAAAGAACACTGTAGATTAAAACTTTTTAAATTGTCATGAAAAACAGTCTCAAGACGGTGATTCAAACGGTTCTATTAGATTTCGAGGTTAGTAATTAGTACATACAAAGTCATGCACGAGATGTAGGTTTGAGTTCTGCAAGCTCTTCACCTGTGATCAAATCAAGATAACATGTTAGAAGGAAATATAAATTTCTAAGTATTGAAAACAGTTCATACTAATTTAAAAGCCTCATAGATATATATTACCCTTTTCTTGGTGGTCTCAGTCGTAGTTTTGATCTTGTATTCCTGAAAATATTAACTGATTAGGAAATCATTGGATTTTCAGTTTGAACAAATCAAAGACCAAAAAATAACATATAAATTATAAAGCAGAAATATATACTCTCAAAAATAGGAACTTGACATGAGGTCCAATTAAAGAGATGATAAAAAGTAATTAGTTCTGAAATTAGCATAGATTCATCTTAGATCATTTACAACAGAGATACAAAAACACACACACACACACCCACACACCCATATATATACAGAGAGAGAGAGAGAGAGGAATGAGACAACATTTTTCATTAATCTCCTCTATTTAACAAACTTTATGTGTAACTCCCACCATAAAAACCCAGAAAAATAAGGAAAAAAAAAAAGCGGAAAAGCGGAAAATGGTCTCATATATGCTAATGCTCTAGCTCAGATTAAAATCGATTACCAAAAAAAAAAAAAAAGTGAGAAATATTAACTTGATAATACACAAGATCCAACCTTTTTGGCACGTATTGCTTCCACAGCAGAAGACATACTGCTTTCAAGATCGTGTAGCTCATGGTAGTTCAAACCACTTAAATCATGTCCCATTCTTTGCCTGTTTCAAAATAATAATAATAATAAAAATAAAAAAAACCACTCCTAAATATTCACTCAAAATAAATAAATAAATAAAATCACTCTCCTTCTCATCAGTGAGTTTAATTTTTACTACCTGATCTGTCTCCTCAAGTTGTAGTTCTTCTCTTTGAGTTCCCGTAGAATTTGTTGCATTTTCTACAACAAAAAGATACATCCATAACTTAAAATTAAAAAATTTGAAAAAAAAAAATTTTAAAAAAAAACCAGGCCTGAAACTAAAGCTTAAAGAGAGAGATCTAGAGATGATCAGGACAACAACCTCGTATTGTGTCTCCCACACATCAATCCCTTTGGTTTTCTGGTACAGGTCAAGCATCTGCTTAATCCTGGTCATTCATAACAAAAAACGATAAAAAAAAAAAAAAAAAACCTCGGACAAACTAGGGCTTGTTTAGATCATAGGTTAAAGCCCACAATTTAAATAGTAAAAATTAACATTTTTGTGAGATAAAAATCTCTATAAATATATATATATATATATATATATTTTTATTGAAAAGTTGAGATTAAAACGGAGTGCCAAACAGGAGCTTACGAAGTATCAGGACTGTGATACTCATGCATTTTGTTGGCGTTGTGAGAGATCATGATGAGGGAGACCTTGGCGTCGCAGAGAACAGCGAGCTCCTCAGCTTTCTTGAAGATCCCATTCTTTCGCTTGGAGTAGGTGACTTGCCGGTTCGTGGGGTTCTGGATCAGCTTGTATTCTATCCTTCCACGTCCCATTTTAGGCTTGTCCTGATCCATCTTCTGCTCCTCTTGATCTTCTCCTTCTTCCTGATCATGATCTTGATCTTCTTCCTCATGATGATCATAATATTCTTGCTGATCATCAGCTGTAGTACTACTACCCAAGTATTGGCCCAGATCCGATTTGTAGTCCATTTTGGTCTGCAGGTTTGAAGCCAAAGGAAAGGTGAAAGAGATCATATGGAGTTTAATAAAAACAATAAATAAAGAAAAATGGAGTTCTCTGTGTTGGGAAAAGTAAGATGGAAATTGGACAGTCTAGCTTTAGTGTAACCCAGAAGTACTGTCTTAGGGTTTTCTTCTTTCATATAATATATACACACATATATATACATGTACATATATATACGGGACCTCTTTGTCAGGCACCAACAAATTTTGTTCATAACGATATTTTCAATAATAGTTCTAAATAGTCTATATTACAATATTCTGAATATGAAATTATATCTAAATCAACAATTAATTACACAATACAAAATTAAATATTACAAGTGCCGGAAGAGATTTTATATATATATATATAGATATGTAATAACAATAACAATAATAAAAGTACAGCAATTCTTGTTTGACCGTGACAGCACTTACTTTGTTACTCTAATTAAGGATTCGTTTGATGAAACGGTTTGAGTTGAAATTTTTAAGTTTGAGTTTGTTGACTTTTTAAAAATTAGTTATAATTTTTGTTGAATTTTCAAAAAAAGATAAAAACTGAGATAAAAAAATACAGTTTAGTTTGAATTGAACCGTTTCACCAAACAAACTCTAAGAGTCACACTAAAAATTAGTTCTGGTTTTAGTGTTAGTTTGACTCCTGTCCAACGTATTATCGTCCTTAAAAAAAAAAACAAAAAACAAAAAACAAAAAGCAAAAAACAATCTCCCTCGCTTTCTCCAGGATGTCTGTCTCAGAGGCTGCTCCTAATTTTGAGCAACATTGCCCCATGCCAATCAATCTATATATATTTCTGATGTCTTCCTCATTGTGAGAGATCACCAAAAACACACTGGTTTTTCTCATAAAGTTTGGATGTTTGGTTTGTTTTCTATAAATAGGACTTCTCTTGACATGAAACTCATGAAATGACTGCTGTAATTGTGACTGTTTTGGACAGTGGAGGCTGCTTAAGCAAAAATGGTTACTAAGCCAAGTTGCTTAAATTGACCTTAATAATCGGCTGTGTCTTGGGTCGCCTTACCTTCCTTTGTTGTTCTCGAGGTAACCATGGCACGTAATTACCCACTGGTTTTGTAATTGAATCTCCTCTTAGCTCCATCTAACTTCTAAGCCTACAAAATGTAGTCAAAGATGTGTTCTTAGATTTGATAGGTCAACTGTTCATGTTTGTCTCTCTTTTTTTTTTTTTTTTTTTTTTTTTGGGATACATTTAAGAAGGCCTAAATTTTGCTTTTGATTGTGTGCAGTAGAGTGCACTTATATGGATCTATTAAGATTTTTTTTTTTTTTTTTAAGGTTCTTACGGTCAATATATCTCATTTGATTATGTGTGTATTTTTGTTTGTGTAAATACAAAAAAAAAAAAAAAAAAAAAAGGATTTTGCTTTTGATTATTCTTTTTTTAAGGGCTAGTTAAATGTAGATAGGGGAGTACTAGCTAGCGTCCCCTAAACTAAAAATGAAATTAAGGACACGTCTGAGAATAAATTTCTTAGGGACATGTAATATTAAATTACATAAAATGACGAGCAAAACGAAACAAGATTCATATTACTATTTTTTCGAATATATTTCAAGATTTTACACTTTTTAAATATAACTAGTTTATTTTCAACCAAACACGTATTTCTAAAACTTAACTCATTTCCAATTAACTTTTGAATGATAGTGTGCTAATGTACTACTATATTATTTTGTGATCTTAATGGGGATTTGGTGTGCCTTAAATTTTCCTCCATTTTAATTTAGGAACAGCAGCCTATTTTGTGCTTCAAATTTTCATGTTACACTTTGTCGTGATTCATAGGTAAATACAAGTTCATATTAACCTATTGTCATATATTTGACATCTCTTTATATTTATGCATATCATAATATTAAAGTTGATAATTTTTTCATTTTATAACATTAAAATTATCAACTTTAATATTAGAATGGGTAAAATTATAAGAAGATACTCAAAACGTGACTCTGCACCTAATTTTCTCTTTCTCTATTGTCATTACAGTCACCAAACAACATTATATGCTCGTATGGGGTGGAAATCTTATTATTACCGATATAATATACATTAATTAAGCCAATAAATTGATCGTCAAACTTCTATATGACATATTTTTCTAACTTCATATGACCAGTCTACATTTTCCCAATTTGCGTGCAATAATTAATGAACTTCTAAATATTCGTCGAATTTCTGCACTTATTTACATTTAAAATCAAGAAAATACAACAAAAAAGCGTGAAAATTTGATTATTTTATTACGTTAAATAATTTCTTTTTTCATTTTAATGCATTACATATGGTACACTATTATTTATTCACTCAAGTTGCAATGTCGTCTGATCGTCGAATCTTTTAGTTTCTAATTGAAGTTGACTAAATCAACCTAAGATGTCAAACAATTACATGAATAGTCTATCTCGAAAAAAAAAAAAAAAAACAACAACAACTCTTCTTGTTCGTCGTATGGTGACAATTGACAAAGGAATTGGAGAGGAGAAAAGTCGTTTCCGCGTTAATAACTGAGTTGGGCCTCAAATCACTCTGGCCTCAGTCTCTAATGCTGTGTTTGGTATGAACGAAAAATGAAAGAAAAAAAATTAAAAGGTAGTCCCACCAAAATTCTTCTCAAATATGGAATGATTTTATATTTATTTGCACAAATACCTTCTGAACTTTTCAAATTTGACAATTTAGTTTTTAAACTTTTTTTTCTTGGCAATCGGCTCCGTGAATTTATAATTTTTGACAATTCAGTCATTTTTGCTCAAATTTGTAAAAATTTTTACAGTTTTTTTCACATAACTTGTAAATTATATTCTAAGAAGAGCATTGTTGTCATTTTTGCTTAACTTCAATACAATTTCCTTGAAAATTTTAACCATAATTCAATTAAACTCAAACTTAAACCTAAATTTTAAAAGAAATTTATATTGAAATTAAGCAAAATGATCATCATTGTCCCTTTTGAACTATAATGTGTATTGTGTAAAAAATAATCTTAATTTTAATGAATTTAAGTAAAAAGGACTAAATTATCAAAAATTAAAAGTTTAAGAGGTTGATTGCTAGGAAAATATTTTTATGGATTAAATTGTCAAATTCGAAAAGTTCAGGGGGAATTCTTGCAAATAAGTCATGATTTTATAAGGGAAAAGTTTGATACTAATATAAAAAGGTAAAATCAAACAATTATCATTCTTGTCCATGAAAATTCCAACAAAAATATGATTGATGGTATTTAGGGAAAAAATAGTTCTAATTGTTCTGATAGTAATTTTTTTTATCCTTTTTGATTTCCTTCACAATACCGCAAAAGAAAAGGTAAAATCATTTTCTTTTTATCTTTTTATAACAAATAAGTGAAGGAAAAATTAAAACCTTTTCTTTCTTTATAATTTTCTTCCCATCATAGTTTTTCTTTCCCTCCTACCTTCTTACCAAAACAAAGTTACGACGGTGAATTTTAGATTACCTAGAAAACGAAGTCGTGTTAATTAAGAGACTTAAAAGGGGGAAAATAAAACAACACCATATGAAGAAGTAGAATTGAAGTGATTAGAAGCTTAAGCAGGAGCAAGCCCAGGCCATGTTAGAAGGTAGAACCGAGCAATGAAAAGAAGACCAAAAAAAAAAAAAAATTAAAAAACGTGTAAAACTGAGACCGGGAAGTTAAGATGCAAGAATCATAACCGTCTAGAAAAACTCAATTTGGGAAAATTTAGATATAACAAGAGTCTAGTGGCAAGCTGAAAATTTATTTTCCAGGAGTGTAAACTAAATCAAAAATTGAATCAAAAAGTTGTGTTACTACATTTTTTTTTTTTTAATTCTTCATCGACCTCTTTTACACAATTATGTCTAATTTTTATTTTCTTTCATAAACTTTGTAATTCAATTTAGGATTAACTATTCGTTAGTCCTTAATCTTTTTATGAAGTTATGATTTGTTCCCCAACAAATTTTTTTTTGGCTAAAAGGTCCCTAAACTCTTTAAAATGATGCAATTTAGTCCTTTTTAGTAACATATATTAAAAATTAGATGGAATAAATCATCTGTACGATATATGTAAGTTGACTCATGTAAATTTTTTACTTAATTACCCTTAATTAGTAAATCATGTAAGATTAACGTGACATTTTTTTGTTAAATTTTCAACTACGTTAACAAAAAGGACCATTTTATAGCTACGTTAAGAGTTTATAGAATTTTTAACTACAAAAAAATTGAGACCAAATCTCATTTTTATAAAAAGATTTGGAAACAAGCGAGCAATTTACTCTTTAATTTTGCCACCTTTTAAAAAAATCAAATAACTATGAACTTAGATAGCAATATAGTTGACTTTTGGTTTATTTGAGGTTTTGAACTTGAGATTTATAACTATTATTTTTTTCTTTAAAAGAGAAATGAAAATACTATTGGATTTTTCTTTCAATAATAAAAAGTACTATTAGATTTTAAATATAAAGCCCGCTGAGTTAACTCCAACAAGGTATATATTATAAGGTTAGATTCATTTATTGTTAGATTTACTGATTTAAAAAGAAAAGATTATTCTCATCTATCTATTTAAACTTTATGATCATTTCTATTTTACTTCATGAATTAAAAAAAAAAAAAAACTCACTTTATCTCCTCAACCTGGAATCACTAGTCTCACTTCAGTCCATCTTTAAAATTTTTCATTAAAGACACTAAAAAAAGAGAGTTAAGTACATCTATGTAGTTTTTATTTTTATTTTTTATGAAAATCCTAATATGAAGGGTATATTGATCAGAATATAATTCTCTTTATTTTTTTTCTCTGTTTAAAAAACTTTTAAATAAAATGATTAGAGACTAATTTAAATGTAAAAGATAAAATAAGAGTTTTTAAAAATAAAAATAATACCAAAGTTGAAGTACGTATATAAACCACCGATTGTGGTGACGGCGTGGTAATAAAGAAGGCCTATTTAGAGCATTTATTTTTATTAGGTTTCAAGTTCAAGTCGTGATGTATACAGAGTCTAGCTTTTAGTAGAAAAATATTATGTGTTGTTTGTTCTTAAAGTTTGGGATCTGCTAAAACTTAGGGTCATGTTTCTAGTAAACCAATCGGTGTGACCAATGAACTTAATCAATAATCACTGAAACGGGAGTGTGAGGACACCATCAATCCCGTCTTGATTACCCCTTTTACTTACGGAAAAAAAAAAGTGCATGTGTGAGATTGATTAAAAAAAATGAGATAAGCATAAGGACAATTATTTGGTTCCTTCGAGGAAAAGAAAAAGAAAAAGAAGCAAAACTAGGGACATTAGTTTGGTGACCTTTTCATGTTGTGGCCATGTTTTACACGCAATTGGCTGAGCAAACTGACACCTAAGTAATGGTACTCCATACTCAAAATTCAAAATCATTAACTTGATCGGTTGGGGGGTGTTTTTAATGCAATCGCTCGTTATCTAACGTGAAAATGATGTTAGGTGGTTGCATTTATTAAAGTCTGCAACATTATGGGAAGAGAGTGGATGGGCAAGGCAAGTGGAGCTAATCAAACTAGAAAAATAAAAACCCAATTACTTTCTTGAGAAGAAAAAATAAATAAAAAGAAAATCAACTTTTTAAGATCAAAATATCTCTGGATGATCGTATCTTCATCAGCCATGGAAGCAGTGGAGGAAAGCTTGGGTGAAGCAAGAAAAACCTTCAGTAGTGGCAAAACCAGAAGTGTTGAGTGGAGAAAGAAACAGCTCAGAGCTCTGATTGAGCTTATTCATGATAATGAAGAGAAGATTTTCAAGGCACTCCATGATGATCTTGGCAAACATCCCACTGAAGCTTACAGGGATGAGGTATATTACTCATCTAAATCACAATTTTTTTTCCCTTTTTTTCCCGCCCATAAATTTAACTTAAATCTTCATTTAAAATCAATTTCATGGTAGCTAGGTTGGAGTTGTGCTAAGATCTTTGGATACTGCCTTGAGCAGTATAGAGAAATGGGTAGCCCCTAAAAAGGTAACTTAATTTCCTTGTTATTTGTTTTTCAATTTGTGGCTTTTTTTAGGTGGTAATAAGCTAATAAATTGGGGTTTTATTGAGCCTTGAGTTTTTTGTTTTGTTTTGTTTTTTTTGGGCAGAGCTCAGTGCCTTTGCTTTTCTTCCCAGCAAAAGGAGAAGTGTTACCTGAACCCCTTGGAGTAATTCTCATATTTTCATCCTGGAACTTCCCTTTCTGTGAGTCCAAAATCTATATTTTAATAATATTGCTCTATATATGAACAAGTACAAACTTTCATACATGTTTAGGGCACGTTTGTCACTTCAACTCCAATTGAAGTTTTGAAGGTGTTTTTTTTTTTTTTTTAATTGGAAAAGAGTGAATGTTTAGAATCGGTCCTCTCCTCGTTATGAATATTTTAACGTAAAAATCATCTTATTCGACTTAAAATAAAAAAGTAATGAATTTCTAAAGTTTGAACAGAGATATTTAGATACGTGGATTTGAAATTGAGTTATTCTGAAGAAAAAGACAAAAACTTATAAAAACTCCGACTTGAGTTGGATGGCCAAACGGCCGGCCAGCGTTGGAAATAAAGCTAAACGTAGAAATCTTGCTTGTGTGCAGCCTTGGCATTGGACCCATTGATAGGGGCAATATCAGCTGGGAACACAGTGATTCTTAAGCCTTCAGATCAAGCCCCAGCATGCTCTTCTTTACTTGCTAATACCATCCCTCTTTACTTGGATTGCCAAGCCATTAAAGTCATTGAAGGAGGACCTGAAACTTCCGAAAGACTTCTTCAGCTGAAATGGGACAAGATATTTTTCACCGGTATTACTTCACTTTCAAGCCTTTACCTTGCTTTTATTTGATTTTGATTTAAGTCCCACAAGAACCTTTCTCCATAACTTTGTTTTGAGTACTGATTTTTATGCGTAATGAATGTCACTTTCAGGAAGTCCTCGGGTGGGGCAATTAGTCATGTTTGCGGCTGCAAAGCATTTAACGCCGGTCGTTCTTGAGCTCGGCGGAAAATGCCCTACCATCTTAGATTCCCTCTCCAATCCTAGAGATTTTAAGGTTGGCTTATTTGAAGCTCAAGACTAAATTTTGTTATGTTGACGTTTTCGTTCATGTTTCGTGCTAAAATTGCTTAATCTGTTTGTGAAGGTGGCTGTAAAACGAATTGTCGGAGGGAAGTGGGGTCCTTGCAGTGGTCAAGCATGTATCGGAATCGATTATCTTCTTGTTGAGGAAAAGTTGGCTTCAACTTTGGTAAGTTCTTCCTCAATTAGCTCTGTCTCTTTAAACTTCCTAAGTTGGTCCTTTTTTCTTCCTCTTTAGATAGAGTCGTTAAAGAAAATTATTGGGAGATTTTATGGAGAAAACCCGAAAGAGTCCAAGAGCATGGCCAGAATTGTCAATAAGCATCACTTTGCGCGACTGCACAATCTTATCATGGACCCTCGTGTTGCAGCTTCGATTGTACACGGCGGAACGCTAGATGAAGATAGCCTGTAAGATTTGAAGTGTTCTCTATATGTTTGCTTTGGTTCTGCATAGAAATTTATGGATTTTCTTCTGCAAAATTTGTTCAGGTTCATTGAGCCAACAATCTTGTTAGATCCTCCTTTAGACGCCGAAATCATGACTGAAGAAATTTTCGGCCCCTTTCTTCCTATAATCACTGTGAGAAAAACTATCCCAACACAACTCTTTTTGACATAACATCGACTAAAAAAAGCCATTATCCTGCTCTTTTATAACTTTTGGTGCTCCTTGTACAGCTGAAAAACATTGAAGAAAGTATTGAATTCGTAAACTCAAGGCCAAAACCACTTGCCATTTATGCATTTACCAAAGACGAAACACTCAAGAGACGGATTATATCAGAAACATCATCGGGAAGCGTGACTTTCAACGATGTTTTGATCCAAGTACTGCCTTGTTTCTCTTCTCTGTCTCTCTGTAGACCATATTCTAACCAATGCACACTTTAAGATAAAAGTATATGGATAACAAAGATATGTTGGAAGACCTAATTTTGTTTCGCGTATCGTGCTATGTGCAGTTTCTCTGTGACACGCTTCCGTTCGGTGGGGTTGATCAGAGTGGCTTTGGGAGGTACCATGGCAAGTATTCTTTCGATACTTTCAGCCATGAAAAAGCAGTCATGCAAGGAAGTTTCTTCCCTGAAATTGAGCCGAGGTATCCTCCATGGACATTATTCAAGATCAAGTTCATCAGATTAGCATACAGGCTTGACTACTTTCGCCTACTTCTACTTCTACTTGGTTTAAAAAGATAGGTTTAAACTTCATGTTGAAGTCGGAAAGTCTACCCTAATTTACTCATTAGAGTACTCGAATATGTGAGTTTAAAATCTTGGTTCTTCCGGTCATAACTCGATCTTTCAAACCCGACTTTATGTTGCCCTCTCATTTAGAATTGCTAAAGAATCAAAGATCACCAAACCCGACAATTGCTAAATATGTGAATTTATGTTGCCCTCATCTTTTTCTTCTTCTTCCGGCAAGGCCCCAGGCTTTTCCGCCGACGACGACACCCCCACCCACGACCCAGGCACCCCCCCCGCCGGCGACCTAGGCCTCCTCTCCCCGGACAACGAGTCCCCCCACGCGACCCAGGCTCCAGATCTGGGCCCCCCCCCGACAACGGCCCCCCACCAGATCCGGCCCCTCCCGCCCGGTGGCAATCTCCCTGCGACCCCTCCCTCCCCCTCCCCACCCACACGGCACCGACTTGCCAAATCCACCCCCTTGACGTTCGACGATGGCGAGTCCACCACCAACCCCCCCCCCGCCCCCCCGATGTTACGCGACAGCGAGTCCTCCCACTAGACCCAGACCGACAAAACCCACACCACCCCACCCCACCCCACGATGTTCGGCGACAGCGAGTCCTCCCCCCACCCCCCCCCCCCCCCCCCCCCCCCCGCTCGTTCAGCGACCGACAAAGAACAGCGACTTCAAATTTTTTTTTTTTTTTTTTGCCCCTTTTCGTGCGATCCTTTACATGATGATTTATTTTAATTATTATATACCTTTAATTTTTTGTCTATTTAATTAAATTTAAATAATATTAGATGAAATTTTATTAGTAGAATATATAAAATGGACTGTATGATAATCTTTCTCCTAATTATCTTTCCCGCCAATCAAAAATTGTTACATTTTGTCAAGTCATCATTCAAATGAACAATGACCGAGGTAAATCTTACGCTTTGTTTGGTAGGATGGAAAAGAAAGAAGGAAGTGCGGTGAGGGATAGGTGGTGAGAAAATACTAAACTTGCTTGTTGGGTAGGAAGGAAGAGGAGGAGGAAAGGAAAATTAGATGGAAAAAAAGTGTGATGGGACCTATAAATACAATTCTTTTCAAAATGAGAGGAAAACTAAAATCCATCAATATCTACTAAAATGATTTTTTTGTCCTTGTTTTTAAAATAAAAATCATATAAATAGATAAATAAAATAATAATTATATATTTTTTTTATTTTCTCTTCTTCTATGATACCAAATAACATAAAGGAAAAACAAAATCTTTCCCCTCCCTCTTATTTTCTCACTTCTATTTTCCTCTCCATCTTTTTTTCTTTCCTTCGTATCAAACATAAGCTCAGGCGCAACACAAACGAAACAACAAGTGTTTAGGGTCTGTTTGGCAGAGTTTCATAGAAGCTGTTTTTGGCTTCATAAGTCCAAAAGCAGCTTCTGAAAGTGTTTGGATAATCTGTCAGAAGAGATTGCAGTTTCCAGAAGTGCTTTCTGTCAAAGCTAAAAAATATGACTTCTGACAAAAGCTCTTGTGAATAGATTTTAAAACTTACAACAAAATTTAAATTAAACCTCATAAACTTTATTTTAACATTTTTATTACTTGTTAGAATACTTTAAAGATATTTTGACCTCAAAAGTTCTTTGGTTCCAAATACTTACTGAGAAATCACAATTTTTACTTATCTTCTTTTACTGGTTAAAAATAAAAGAAAAAACTCTGTCAAATGGATCCTTAATCACTTATTACATATGCGGGTAAACAACAATATACAAGCAAACGGGACATGGTGACAGCCTTTTTTTTTTTTTTTTTTGAGTGAGACATGGTAACAGCCTTATGTCAAGAAACTTGTCAAAATGAGAACATTAAAAAGAAGCTAATGTGAAATTTAATATTTATTTTTTATTAATTAATATCTTGACTTTTCATTTAGTCATTTAAATATTTTTTAAATTATTTAAATAGTGAAAGTTTATTTTTACAAGTTTTAGAGCTTAATAAAGATTACAAAAGATAAGAATAACATTATATATTATAACACAAAGTAAGATAATGTTTTTTTTTTCACTTTTAAATAAAAGAAAATATAGCATTGATATGATTACATAGTTTAACCCAAGTATTTTTCTAACACACCAATGACTTAAAAAAAAAAAAAGACGATTACCTTGTTTTTCTTCTTTTTTACACTATTGGTCCTCCTTGTACAGTTGAAATCGTTAACTTATGCATTTGCCAAAAGATGCAACACTTGAGAGATAGATAAATGAGTTCAGATTTGTTGTTTCATTTTTCTGTCTTAATGTTTATTCTCTTAATAGTATTTTGATAACTAATCAATTTATTTAATAGTTTTTAGCATCTAACTTTTTTTTCATGTGATTAAATTTTTAAACTCAGATGATTTGTCATAATATTATTGGGATCCGTCAATGAGACAAGAAATTTATCAAATAAGAAATTTGGGATAACATATCTTGACTCCAAATTAATATCAGAAACATCTTCGGAAAATGTGACTTTCGATGATGTCAAGATCCAAGTACTACCTTGTTTTCCTACTACTCCTTCTCTTCAAAAACACATTTTTCTAACATTTATGACACCAAATTAAATTAAGATTGTAATTAACACAAATTTTCAACTTAAGCACAAATTGTCCAAGTGACACAGCATATTTCAAACGTTACAAATACACACGAGGATATAAAACTGCACAAGCACCTACAAAGAATGAGCTATCGCCACGTAAGCATTTGACTTGAAATAAACAAGTGTGGCAGCCAAAAACGACCCACAGTTTGCCCCGACCGATATTAGGTCGTCTGTGTATGGAAACCACCGCTATGCAATTTTATCCCCTGCGCCGGTTCCTAGCCTACACCAAGTACGCCTCCCCTCTACCCAATCACATCCAGCCAAATCCACACGAACTCCGGCCCCACGCAAGCTCCGCCGCCGGAGAAGAAGCCATCTCCTTGAAACAACGCCGTCCAGCAAACCCAATCGCCAGACAATCCAGGGCTCTCATGGCCGACGACAAGGCGGCAAAAAGCACACCACCTTCGGAATCGGTGGCGCACGAAAAAACCGAGAAATCTCCGCCGCCTCCGCCGGAGAAGCCGTTGCCGGGGGATTGCTGCGGCAGCGGATGCGTGAGGTGCGTGTGGGATGTGTACTACGAGGAGCTCGAGGAGTACAACAAGCTTTACAAGAGCGATTCCGATCCCAAATCGAAGCCCTCTTAATTCTTAAAACCACCAAATAGGAGAAAAATCTTTGTTTTTCATTTTGTTCGGATATTTAATTTCTATTTTGATCCTCGATGTAAGCTGTTTCATCTGGCGTTTTCTTGAATAAAAAGTAATTCCCGAATCTCCGTTTTCTTTGGAAGTTGGAACCTCGAATCTCCGTCGTTTGGGTTTCTTTTGCCGTCGTTTTCTGTTTGGGCTTGTCATGTTTAATGATTTTTTTTCTTTTAAGAAATGTCCCATTCTTTTTTTTTCCTTAACTAGAATTAACATAAATCATTAAAAACATTGCTATACTGATCTTTTCTATTAATATTTAGATGGAACCTGTAATTTACAACACATCTTGATCAAATTACTAACAGATTTCATCTAAAAAGTAACAAAAAAGATTATCGGAGCAATTTTAATAGTTTCGAAATATTCCAACTATAAAATTAAGTTCATTAATCAAAATTACACAAGATTAAAAGTTTAAGGACTAAAATAGCAATTTATCCATTTTCTTTCCTCCAGATTTTCAGGTTGAAAATAAAGCTTAATTAGGTTCGAGACTTAAAACGGTGGAACAAACATAGCGGGAATAAGGAAGCAAAGCAATGTTAAGGAACAAGTTTAAATTGAGAAAGAAAACAACACTCTTCAAAAGGTAGATAACAAATTCCAATTCCATTCAATTTTATCTCCTAAATTGTTGCATTGCAAAATCTCAAAATAAGTAATCTTTTTGACAGTTAAAAATGTGGCAGGAGACCAATCTGTTTTCAGTAGTAACCAAAAGAATCTCGTAACTCTTCCAGAATGCCAATATGCAGTGGGAATGCATGCCTAGTAATGGTCCAATTGCCGTACGTTTGGTCCAACAATCAGAAGAGTTGTGAAACACGAACAACCATATCTATCTCAATGGGTTTTGAGTCATCATCAGTACTATGACTATCATTGGGATAGATAGAGAATGGAAAAACACATAGATTTCTCTTTATTTATTTGACAACTAGTATTTGGCAATGGTACGTATCCAACTAAATTTCACAAAACTCGAGCGTCCCTTCAAAAATTAATCTGTTAGGCGTAGTGATAATCCTTGTCTACTCGCAAATTATCGTGACGAGATTGAGACAAAACAATAGAATTACAATACCTTTACTTCTGACAACAAAATGAAACCACCGGACTCCATAAACTACTCGAATGTCGGCAAAATCTTAAGGTCATTATGGGAATAGGGCTCGTGAGTTTGTTTGTTTGTTTGTTTGTTTGTTTTGTTTTGTTTTTTTTTTTTGGCGCTGAACTAGGGCTTACTAGGTTAAAACTTCAAGTAAGCTCCTGATGTGCGCCGCCTAGGGCAACTAGTTATCAACCGAAAAAGAAAATAGAAAATAAAACTTTCGGTTTCCTTTATCTTTTGTTTATAAAAAAAAAAACATAAATTGCTTACTATTTCAAAAAAAAAATATTAACCCTTTTGTCCCAAAAAAAAAAAAAAAGATAGATTTGAAAAACCGACCATTTTTTAGCCTTTGTTTGGCATACCAACTCAAACCATTCAACTCAAACTTTTTTTTGTCTTTTTCCCAAAAAGTTTTTTGTTTTTTCTGAAAATTCAAAAAAATTTACTATTAAAACTTAAAAATCCCAACTCAAACTACTCCACCAAACAAACCCTTAATTTTAAAAAAACTTTGATTATTTATTTAAAATTGACTAACAAAGGTCATTAACCCTATGTGTTCATAAGTTAAAGATTTTAGATAGAAAGAGCAAAATATCATATTGGATTCTCATACTCAAAATCAAAATATTATAACCAAATAACATAATTAGGTCAAAAAATTAAAGTGAAAATACGAGAATACCTTCAATCAGAATCTCCCCATGGCTCAAACCTTCCTCACTTCAAACCTTCAAAATCAAAACCATAATAACTACCAAGGGTAAAAAAGTATATCAACAAGTTCAAAAATATAAAATCTGCTATAATGTTATAGTAACAAACAAATATGCTATATATTTAAACTATGCTTTTATAATACGCTATATAGTAATTGAGAGAGAGTAAAATAACATTTTGGAAGTGAGTAATAATAAAGTAGATCATAAAATTTTAAATATAATATTAACTAGCAATCAAATTTATGGCCATACAATACCAAATAAATCCTCCTTCCTCCTCCTCTCTCTTTCTCTCTCTAACATGAAACTATACACATAAATTTAGTACGTAGATGCACTGATTGGGTCATTGAGAGGACTGCTTTTCCAGCATCCAAGTTAGCTTCCAAAGACCGTTCAAAAGCCATATTTGGCTTCTTCAAAATCCTACTTTGACTTGAGCATTCCTAAAGCGAAATAAACTTCAGCCTTGCCGTTTACATCATCAGCTCTGTTGTAACAGTCTTAAGTATATCCAAGTTATACTCTTCCAAATTTGGAACTGCAATCAGGAACATCCAGCATCTTGTTTATGCTTGTGAAATCTCTGTCTTAATTTCAACCTTTTCCCTATGGTACTTGGGCTCTTTTGTACTTATAGTGCAAGTTCGCAACAACTAACCAGGCAATCTTCCAAAACTGTCTCTCCACGCTTTTCTGCATGGCTTGACAAGCGCTTTTTACTATTTGAACTGCCCTCAGTCGATTTGTTATCTTTCACAAGCTCAGATGCCATGAGTGTAATTCTTCCATCTAGCAAGCACAAAATAAAAATAGTATTTGAAAGTAAATGGAAACAGAGAAATGAGATTTTCAACAGAGAAGATAAAACATCCAACAGCGAATACAAGCCTAGAAAACAAAACAAAAAACAAATTCTGTTGGTTTCAGTAGACAAACCTAGTAAGTTATAAAACATTTCCAACAGAGAACGCAAGCTAAACCATAACATCCCAACAGGGCATACTAGCAAACAAGCCAAGTAAACACAAACAAAACAAATTCTATCGATTTGTGTAATATGTAACCAATGTAGCAATATAATAGTGAATATATATTGCGGTTATTAAACACAAACAAAACATTCCCTTGGGTTTGCTTCTCGAGAGTACGTGGGCAGGTTTTTTCGTTGGCGCAGCGTGCAATAGTTGAGGCTGTGGGACCCATCTGGAATATCTTCTGTCCATCGCGGCAACAGATTTTGCAGTTCGTTTGCCTGCAGCAGCAGGCCTCTGTCCCGCGACGGCGAACATGGCCGCTCTGTTCTCCGTAGCGGTGGATTTCACCACCCCTGCGACTCCACACTGGATCTCATTGCAGCGTTCCTCGTGCTGGTGGATCTTCTCGTTTCTCCTTCGCAACGGATTTCGTAAAGACGTCCTCCAAGCGCCTTGTGTGCTGCGACATCTTTGATCTCGTCGGAGATCGAGGGTAGAGAGAGAGAGAGAGAGAGAGAGAGAGAGAGAGAAAGTGTGTGTGTGTGTGTGAGTAAGCATCGCTCGGGGAAGGAGGCTGCAACGTCTGGGGCGTGCCGGGAGGGAGAGGATGATCGCCGGCGATGGCATACACGGAGGCGTGAGATAAGAGATGGAGAGAGAACAGACACAGAGAGAGGTGCTTAGTCGTTTTTGGCTAGTTCTGGTATTTGAAATAGTTACTTGTTTGAAGTGGGTACGTTAAATACCAGGAGTGGTATTTTTTGAATGAAATAACAAAGAGGTGGTATTTACTTACCATAAAATAAAAAATAAAAAATAAAAAACAAAGAAGAGGTACTTATTTGCCAAAAAAATAAAAAATAAAATAAAAAACAAAGAAGCGGTTTTTTTTTTTTTTTTTTTTTTTGAATAAACAAAGAAGCGGTATTTAATGAAAAGTGGTTTTATCTTATTTACCCCTGACATAACTACCCAATATATGCTTACTATGTATGACATGTAATATTTTTCTTAGGCATCTAATACAATGCTAAGTGGTTTCATTTAATTAACCCGACATTACTACCCAATATATGTTAATTATGTATGACGTGATATTTTTCTTGGTACATATCCAATACAACGCTAAATTATTGTATTAATAATAAATTTTTGAATTGTGATATTAAAAAAAAAAGCTATTTAATAAAGTTTATATGTTAAATTTATCATATGTTAATTTTGTGATAAATTTTTCATAAAATTTATCAAATTTAATATTTGATTTAATTGGTTATTATCTTGATTTTTTCATGTAATTACATAATATTTTCATTTTTTATTTGTTTAAATATTAAAATTTCACTAATTTCAAGAAAAATTCACTTTTATAAGTTCTAAGTTATAACAAAAAAAAAAAAAAAAAAAAACATAAAAATACTAGGAACACCAACTCTAATATCAACTTTTGAGTATCATTCTATGTGACATATGAGTTATCATTTTTTATTGATAAGTGGTTAAAGTATTGTCACATTATTTAATTACATCTATCAATAAAAATATAACACGTGAGTTGATATCTAAAAAGTTGAGATTAAAGTTAGTTTTCCTAATACCACTCTTAAAAATAGCATTATATATTAAAATATAAAATAAGATGATGTTATTTTTCTCACTCTTTCAAAATAAATAGAATATAATTATAGATAAATACATTAAAGATGATGTCTCTAAATTCTTTGATTTTTATTGTTAGCTCTACGATATGTCAATATGTTTGAATATATGGTTGGACCTTATATGCTGTACTGGAGTCATAAATATTTTTCAGGAGCGTAAATTTATATATATATATATATATATATATTCAAGATTACACATTTTTTCTTCTTTTGTAAATTTTATAATCTAATTTAAATGATTATAAAAAATCTAAAAACTATAAATTTAAATGAGGAAAATTATAACAAGTAACATATTTTCTAAGTACTTTTTAAGTTCATAGTATAGCTCTTAAAAGATAATAAATTATAGCATATGTTTACATATAAATATTTGGATTTTTAGATAGATCCTTATTTTTTCTAGTAAATCCATGAATTTTTTAGAAAAAAAAAAAACGTTTTACCGTTAATTTTTTGTTACAAAACTTATATATATAGTTTCATATTAAAGAAAGAAAAAGAGAGGAGGAAATATAAGTGTTTTTTATTTTTTTTTTGGATATTACATGATCATAAATTTGATAGATAAAGTTTCTTAAAGTAATATTATTATTATTATTATTTTTTTTGTAAATTGAAAACTTTGTACCATTTATTCCCTTCATGTCTAGTGTATCTCTAAATAACAGAGTCATTTTCGTCAAAATTGAATTAGCATGTATTTTTCATAATCAATCAATAATATATATTAATATTGCTCAATAATGATTAATCATAGATCATTAAAAAAAACGTATTTTTACAAAACTTGAGTCATTTTTATATATATATATGTTCTTAATAATAATAATAATAATAACATTAACATTAACATTAATATTATTTGGTTTAGCATTATTGCCTTCTAAATATATCGACTTGTGACAACTTACTTTATAAATTTTTAATTTTGAGAATTTATCTTATAATCTTTTGAAATTATTATAATGTGTATAGATGTGTGCTAACTTCCTATCAAATTGAGTATTTAAATTTAAAAGATTTGTATAATTAAGATTGAATCGATTTATAAATTTTTTTAGGATATGAAATTTTGGATTCTCACATAAGATATACATAAATTTTTCCGTCATTAATTTAATAGAAATTTTAAGTAAAACGTTAGATATCATAACTATTTAAAATGTTTTAAAGCTAAATAATCAAAATTAGACATATGTGGTAGAAATTGACAGAGATAATGCTAAAAATCCTATGTTTTCACTAATTTTAGGATAAATTACTCGCTTGGTTTTTAATCTTTTTATGAAGTTACAATTTGATCTTTAACTTCTTTTTTTTTTTTTTTTGGTTGGAAGGTCTCTAAAATCTTTAAAATAATACAAAATGGGTCCTTCTGTTAACAAAAATTAATAGAAATTTAACTTAAAAAATATTATGTGATTCATAGATAATTTACTATTTAAGAATAAATTAAAAAAAAAACATAATTCAACTTACAGATATGATATATCATACACGTAATTTATTCAATCAATATTTTAACATTTGTTAGTAAAAAGACCGAATTACACCTTTTCAAAGAATTAAAAAACTCTTTAGTCTAAAAAAAAAAAAAGATTGAGACTAAATTGCGACTTTATTAAAAAATTAATGATCAAATGAGCAATATACATGTAATTGGAAGGCCGGTTTAGGCAGAGCTTTTGTTGTGTGGGTCTGATCTGGTCTTGTCTGTCGTCTTTCTCCATGGCGAGCTTCGTTGGAGCGAAGAAGATGCGTCGTTTGCAGGTGGTTCTTGTCGTTCTTCTGGTTCTGGGGCTGACGGCTTCTCTGCTGTTCGGAAGGCGGCCGAAGGTGGCCAACACCTCCGGCTCTGCTTCGGCCTTCGTTCAAAACGTCATCGACTCTAACAAAATCGCCTTCTTTTCCAAATCCTACTGCCCGTACGTCCTCATTCTTCTTTCTTCTTTTACTTTCTGAATTCCCCCGAAAATTGAAGATCGATTTTGTTTATTAATTTAGTTCCTGATCCTAATTTTGTTGTTCTTGCGTCGGATTCGGAATTTCTTATTTATATATTAATGATTTTGATTAAACCTGCACACTATGATTTGATAAAGCATCTTTGTGTTACAAAAATGGGGATAACTCATTAATTGGATTTAAGAAGCAAAATTGTGTCATAAAAGATGCAATTTTTGAGAAACTATGAGTCAAATGCTGTAAAGTTAATTTACTTGGAAATTGAAGTCATAATTTTGGGGACTAATCTAAAACTGCAAATTGTAATTAAACAAGAAGATGGCTTAAAGGGTTTGTCCAAATTCTAAAGGTTAACTTTTGGCTATGACAGAATGTTTGGAAAATTTTTGGTATTATAATGCTATTATTGCTATTCTCTTTTTGTTTGATTGTTCTGCTCTGTTTGCATACTTATGTTTGAGGGATCCATAATCAGAAGTTGTTTGTTATTTGTTGTCAGGTATTGTTTGCGCGCGAAGCGTATGTTCAGCGAACTGCACGAACAACCTTTTGTCGTCGAGCTTGATCTTCGAGGTACGGTTGTTTCTTGAAGCTGCGTTTTTTTGGTTAAGATACATCATATGTTTTAAAACGGCTATGAAACATTCATGCGCGTTTACAGATGATGGCTCCCAAATTCAGGCTGCTCTTCTGGATCTAGTAGGCCGACATACTGTTCCGCAAATATTCGTGAATGGCAAGCATATTGGTGGATCGGATGGTTAGCTCTATGCTTTTTTTTTTTTTTTTTTTTTTTTTGGGGTCTAATATGTCCAACTTTCTCCCTTTTCCCATTTGATTGTCATATTTAGTTTATTCTGCTGTTTCGTGTTGCTTTTGTGAGTCAGATCTCAGAGCTGCCATTTCGAGCGGTCAATTACAGAAACTTCTTAGCACAAGTTGAGGTAACTCGAAAGACATGAAAGCATCCAACTAGTTGAATTAGGTCTCAAGTTCAGTGTGAGAACAGATTATTGTATCTTAATTTTAAAAGCAACTATGTTGAGGTACTGTTGAATTTGCTCTGCCTGAAATTTGAAGTTCAAGGAAGAAGACTCAAAACTATTTTATGCGCCACTCACACATACATATGTACATACATGTTTGCAAATGATGGAGTCATAGCTTTTTTGTCTTGCGTTAGCATCACAATTGCTTCTGAAAGCAAATGGAAGAACCCACAGATGTGGGAAAACTTCATTGTTAGCCAAGGAAAATGACCGGACCTGCTCGAAATCTTTTTTTTTTTTTTTTTTTAAATAAATCTGGGGGCTCTTGCACCTTGCAAACTCGATAGCTCTGCTCCCCGCGTTTGTTCAATTATAAATAAATAACGACTCAGCATCGCAATTGCTACTGCCCATCATCAGCCCGTGTACATGTTATTGCTGTAATTGCATCGGTTATCCTTTGTTCTATGCTTACATGATTTGAGAGTTATTGCAAGTTGCAAGGGAAGTGGTTTCGAAGAAGCCAGAAGGCTAGAAAAAAGAAAAGCCTCAATAACAAATTTGATTAGCCGTTTACTTTATCCATAGAATTCGAAATCCTTACATCTTATTCAAACTAGTACAAAAAATGGTGGTGCTCTTATTTCGTCTAAGTGAAGGTATCAATCATCTAGTAACAGCATTCAATGGTTCTAGGTTCTAGACCGTGCACCGACTACAACTTAAGTTTCTAAAAAGCAATCTTTCTGTGTTTTCACGGATTTAACAGTAGCATCTTCACCTATCTTGTCAAATTGCAGCAAACGGTATGACAACAAAAGCAACAATGCTGCATACAGTTGCTTAAACATAAGGTGCGCTGAGGAACTAATGGGTCAGCGGCAACATACGAAGAAAATGGCCTTTTTCTCGAGAAAATCAGGCAGAATCAACAAATGTCTTTGGCCGCCAATCTCCTTTCTGTGCACTAAGAATGCCTTCTTGGTTTTTGGAGAAGGTTAAACGAACCTCCCAATGCAGAGATTTCAACAAATTCTCGACTTCCCCAATTGCACGAGACTCGTCACGGACAATCAATTTACCTCCAGGTCTTGTAATCCTATCAACCTCTGCCAGGACCGGACCAAGTTTGCACCTGCAAGATCCAAGGAACCAATTCATCACCAACATGATCTTATGAGCTATACTAAAATTAGGTCAGAAGTTGTCATTACAGGAGCAATTTGTATGTGAAAATCATAATAGTTTATACCTCTTTTTCAGCTTAGAGAAAAGATGATCGGCGTGAAGGAGGTCATATGTTCTGGGATAGGTGCTGAAGGATTCGCACCAGTCATGGTATATTCCAAAAAGACCTCGTTCATAGATTATTGGAAGCGTATCTGGAGAATCCACATTCACTACATTCAAGACCCAAATTTTAAGGTCCTTCATAGCCGCCGCAAACCTGAATCCATACACAAACAGTGTTGGCCCTACTTATCCTAGCTTATTAGAAATGAGTATGATTTGAAAAACAAAAACAGAAAGATTAAACCGCAGTACCCGCCATAAACAGCTCTCATGTCCATGACATTCCTCACATTGGACCAACTGATTCCCAATCTGCTCATGTATGAAGTCTTCACAACCCCTTTCCAGTGCTCATAATCAGCTGCAAAATCTTGAGACGCTGGCTTCCCATAGATCCCCATCTGGGAGTCGTTTAACCAGTATGGTGGGGTCTGCAGCCGGTGAGGCCAATGGTCTGGCCATTGGCTCCCTCTCTCTGTAGCATCAACCGGTATGCGGTGCATGCATGCCTGCAGAGGCACATACCTAAAAATGCAGTGCACAATCATAATCAACTTCACTTGAATGACTTAAGATTGCAAAATTAGAATAAACTCGGGAACTTAAATTACCAGGCAGCATTTGCATCATCGTCCTCTTTACATATTGGAGGCTGCTTTTTCTTTCTCTGCTCATAGCATTCGTTTGAAGTCGGCTTGTGATATATGGCAGCTCCGATAGAATTCAGTTTGTCCTTCTGGATGGTCACAAGCTCCCAACACAAGGAAGCGGTCAGTGAGGACATAGCTACACAAGAAACATCGGACACCAAAATAGTCAGCTTACAGAATCAAGTTGTGCCTCAATAAACAGGTTAATATAAATATGATCGTATAATCCTAGTCATACATACCTTTCCAGATTTCCACATCTTCTTCAAGCTTCTGGTACACAGGAGTGGCTGACCATACAAAGTATCCCCCGGGCCTCAGAACACGGTTCAGTTCCAAAAGAAGCATACCCCCTGTAAACCAACCATCGAAATTAAAGGTGAAAAATATGACCGCTACTAATCACTATTGGTGATGCATCATCGCTTGTACGGCAGTACAAGTACAAGTCCCACATTGTTATGAGGCAGTTTTGATGAAAACGAACTACACGATCAGCAATAGTGATAAATAAAATTTTTATGGCGAAAAGTTGTCGAGTGAACCTTCGGCGTGCCAGGGGACTCTACAACGCGCACAATGGATAAGATCGAAGACACGGGAAGGGAAAGGGAGCCTCTGAGAGCCCATGACAGCAGAGATAGCAGGAATTCCCCTTTCAAGGGCAAACTGAACTTGAGCCTCGTGTTCATCTTTAGGTGCAAACGACATTGTGATGACGTCTCTCTCAAATAAGTAACCCCCAAAGCTGGCCACTCCACACCCCACGTCCAAAACCACCCGAGTGTGCTTTCCCCATGCTATGCCTGGCACCGACTGTATTTATACGTATCACACAAACACAACACTTCACATTAATGGTTGGTGATGATCATGATGATAATCATTTATTATTCATATGATCAGGTAACTAATAATAAACTTATATTACAAACCTGTTGTAGAAAATCAATGTAATGAAGAGCGCCATGGATGAACTGGGTCCCACCTCCAGGGAAGGTCAAGAATTCTCCCGTTACTTTTACCCAGTTTTGATGCCCTTTGACCTCCGCCAGCAATGTGTGTGGTACGTTGTGGTACCATATCTACACCACACCAAATTACAATGACATTTCCAAATCAAGTATTTTATGTTTATTTCTGTATATAAAAGCACGAATGTACTTTCCATATTACCTCCAAGGATGACTGCCACGTGACTGCTTATATAGCAACCCAATCAATCGTCACGTGATGTTTTTTTTTTTTTCCAGTTTCTTTTTGCTTTTTGTCTTTTATTTTACTTTATTTATCTATTCAACAACTGATATATATTAATAATAGATCTAAACATAAACAGAAACATGTTGTTAACTAAAAGCTCTTAATCTAACATTATACTTCTAATCATCAATTTAAAGAATCATTAGTCAACATTGATAACGTTAATGAATCAATTCTACTATTTATAGTTTCATATCACGTATAGTAATACATAACAATGCTCTGAATCCAACGGTCCACGTACGATCACCACATTCATATCACCCATGCATGTTAAATGATCTTAATCAACCGGTCGACATGCGATCATCACATCAGATTGAAGTAGCTATTATACCTTATCTCTGCTTGCGGGCCACTCGATGGACCGCTTGTAGCCCTCGGGAAGTGGGACCAAGCAGGTGGGGCCCTCGTCGGGGCAATGGCGCTCCCGATGCTCGAAGTGGCGAGTGGAGCGGAGCTGCTTCAGCGCCTTCTCGTTGTCCAAGCAAGGGATGTAATCAGGACCGGCGGTCACGTTGCACAGCCGCCACGTGTACCCGTAGAGCCCTTCCTGACCGTCCGATTCGTCCTTCCTCCTCTCCTTCTCGCTCTCCGACTGCGCCTGCTGTGTCGCCCACGACCTCTTCGACTCCTTCGACTCCTTCGGTATCCCCGAGTTCTCCAGCGACTCGCCCGAGTTCCCCGACACAACCTTTATCTCCTTTTCGCCATCCCCCTCGCTCTTATTTACGCTTTTGCCATCTTCCTCTTTCCCGCCATTTTTCTTCTCCTCCTCCGCCTCCTCCTCCACCTGCTGCTGATCTTGATCTTCTTTGCTTTTCTGTTGCTCTTGATCGTTCTGAACCTCGATTTTCGTGTTTTCGTTCACTTCTTGTTGCGAATTCTCATCTTCTTTTCTTTGTTCCCTGTTCTTCTCCTGATCTTGATCTTCATCTTGATTTTGATTTTGATCACGATCTTCTTCCACTTTCTGATCAGAAGTATTATCCCCTCGGTTCTGATCAGAATTATTACCCGTAGTGGTACTGTCGATCTGTTCTTCCTTGGTGGCCTCTTGGTGGTCGTCTTGCTTCTGAGGCTCGTCGGATTTGATGGCGTCGTCGGGGAGATCACCGGGGTTGTCCTCGAACGCCGTCGTCGTGGTGGTTGCACCGGGTTGGGAAATATCTGATTGGGATTCGGTTGAGGTGCGAGTGGAGGTTTGTGGGAGCGGGATTGGTGAGGAGGAGTTGTTGCTGAGAATCCAGACGCCGGCGAAGCAGAGCGCGACGAAGACCGCCATTGTTAGGGCTGAAACATACGCAGAGGACGACGAGGACGACAACCTCTTCGTCGTGCGAGACTTGTTTCCCAATGCCATGTTGAGAGAGAAAGAGAGAGAGAGATGTGGGAATGTGAAAATGAAAGGAAAGATAAATGTTTGGAGAAAGACAAGGGAGAGATAGTTCTTAGAGAGAGAAAGAAGAGAGAGAGAGAGAGAGAGAGGAGAGAGAGAGAGAATTTCAAGGTGGACTGTCTCAAAGATCCAATGGAGTCGGAGAAGGGAATTGGTTCGAGAATAAGCGTTGTTTCTGCGAAGATAAAAAAAGAAGAGCAAAGATTACTCGATAAAGCAAAGGTAAAAATATAAGGAAACAAAAAACAAATCCCTATTAATTATGAAATGATGAGTAATTCTCCTAAATAGTGAATTGAATAATGAAATTAATTAATTCCTCCTCGTAACTTTTTGCATTTAATGTCGTGCTTGCATGCATATATTACACCACAAATTTCAACACCCCCCCCCCCCCCCCTTTTTTTTATAACAATTAGTTTTAGCATGTGATTGGTGTATAAGTTTTGATTGTAGAATTTGGATTTAAATAGAGTTATATGTTTGGTAAGGCGTTTGAATTTTTAGAGTTAAAAATTATTAAAACTTGAACTGTATTTGGAAAAAAAAATCAATATAGAGTTTATTTCGTTCGTATTGAAATTCTATGCAATTTAAAATAAAAATCATCTCATTTGAACTTATATATGTAAAATTACATATTTTTAAAGTTTGAGTTATAAAATTGTAATAATAATTATGAATAGTAAAACTAAAGTTGACTTAAAAAAAAAAGATAAAAATTGAGTTGTAATTTTTGGATCCAAATCTTAACACCAAACACGAGCTTAATGTGGTGATGATGATGATGAGTAGTACTAACAATATTTAATTAAAAATTATGGTGGTCACAGTTATAAACTAACAATAGAGTTTGAATCCCCATCATTTCAAAAAAATATTTATGTTTGGTTCTACATTTTCAATTCAAATTTTTCATCTTAGTTTTTGTCTTTTTTTGAAAAATCAATAAAAATTATAACTAATTTTTTTAAAAGTCAACAAACTCTAACTTAAAAATTTCATTTTTAACCGACAAACCAAAAGGCACCATTAGTTTTAAACATATATATATATATATATATATTAAGTTCAAAAGAAATATTGATGTCGTTTGAGTAACAGGTCGTTTTTATATTGATGTCGTTTCTCGTTTAATTGAAGGTTATTCTCGTTTATAAAAATGCATGTCGTTTCTCAAATAATGTTCCTTTCAAAACAATGGTTTTTTTTTTTTTATTATTGGTTTATTGTTTTCGAATTGTAGTCATTGCCTATGCATTGTTGTTTTTCAATTGGATGTCGTATATCCGTTTTAGAACGGTTGTTGTTTATTGTGTGATTATGTAATGTTGTCTTCAAGTCCACGTGTTTTTCGTTTTCAAGTTCATGGCCCTTTTCAATATTGGTTTATTTGTAAAAATTGTCGTTTCTTGTGTAGTGCCGTTTTAAAGTTGATGTAAACAACATATGTAGGACTTTTTTTTTTGTTTTTTTGTTTTTGTTTGTTTTTCAAGTTGTTATAGTATCTTATGTGATGTCTTGTATGGATGACACTTTCGTGTTTTGAAATTGATGTTTGCTAATTGTTTTATAATGTCGATTACAAACTGATGCTGTTTTTGAGTTTACGTGTTTACCCATTATCAAATTGTTGACGTTTCTTATTTAATGTGGTTTTCAAATTGACGTGGTCTCTCATGTAATGCCATTTTCAACCTATTTTTTTATTTTTTATTTTATTTTGTGTTTTTTGAATTTAGATCAGAGGATTCGAATTTTACATTTTATCATGATAAAGTAAGTTATGAATTACTGAATAATAATATTATTATGTTATAACCATATTTTTATCCTTTATTATGTAATGTTGTTTTCTGTGTTTGATGATTGTTTTGTTTTTTCTTTTTAGGTTTTTTGTTTAAAATATTCATTCTTTCATATGGAATGGTGTTTGAATCGGTGTCGTTTCTAAAAAATTCTTTCTAATTGTGTGTCGTTCTTACGTAGGTAATGTCGTTTATTAATGACATTGTCGTTTTTCAAACTTATGCTGTTGTTGTTGTTGTTGTGTTTTTTTTTTTTTAATAATATTTTTCCTTATACACATTTTCGTTTTCAATAACCCTCCTTTAGTCGGTCTCAAAATTCTAGGCCATTTTTTTTTTTTGTGGGGCAAATTGTGGAGAAACATCACACAAAGCAACGTTGAATTGACTTTTACTATCCTTTAGACCAATAAATACTCAATTAACTTATTAAACAAACCAATAAATTCAATAGCTTTGAATTTTTACTATTATTTTCTTCAATGCATAGAGAATCCGGCTGTATAAGGGCAGGGTGACTTCGATCATCTACAGCAATCCCCAATTTATTAATTAATCCTTATGTTTTGATCATCCACTGCGATTCTTTATGTTGTTGGTCTTATCAATATAGTCGTTCTTAATAGCATTTTCCCTGTGCTGTCGTTCATTTAGGTTTTGTGGTTTTCATATTGTCTCGTTCATTAAACGAATAAGTTTACTGTGGATTTCACCTTGATGTCTATTTTTGTTTTTTTAAATTATTACTTGCTTTAAAGATGACGTCGTTTTCTTTATAATGTTGCTTAATTTTCATGTTGGTTGTGTGTATGTATACATATTTCATGTTGATTTTATAACATATATATGTGTATGTATACATATTTCATGTTGATTTTGTATGTGTATGGATACATGTTGTCCTTTGTTGCTTATTGACTTTATCTTCGTTTGATAGTTATTTTCTCCTTTAATATATATTTTGTTGTCTTATATCATTGTTCTGCTAGCGATGTCGTTATTTTTTTTTGTCGTTTTTCATGTTGGCGTGTTCTTTCTAAATAATATTGTTGTCGTTTTAATACATGTCTGTTGTTGAGTTTACTTATGCTGTGTTGTTTCTCCAGTTCATGTCGTTAATTGCCGAGTTTGTTTTGTTCTCCCGTGTCGTGTCGTTTAATCCGTGTCGATCTTTGTACTTTGCTTGTTTAAGGAGTTAGTTCTTTTCCCGTTTTCTGTTGTTTTTTGATCTTATTGTTGTTTCATGGGTCATGTTGAGGTATTGTCATTATTTTTATTATGTCGTTCCCTCTTTTATTGTCCTTTATTACGTTGGTTACTTTTTTAATTATGCTGTGTCGTTCTTCAAGTTACTAAGGTCATTGCAGTCTTTATGATTGTCGTTTGAGAAGGTTATTGTCGGTTTACTCTTGTGTCGTATTCCCATTATATGTCGTTTATATTACTTTATCATCGTTTTCCCATTACATGTCTTTTTCAGTCGATTTAGCTTATCTAGTTATTGTCGTTTTTTTGTTGTGTCATTTCGGTATATGTCGTTTATTGAATTCACTATCGTTTCATCTAGATGTCGTTTTCCCGGTCCATGCGATTTATTCATGTCATTGGTGGTTTCTTTAAGATCATTTTCGTTCATAATTGTTGTTTCTTTGAACAGTGGTTTGATCAAGCAGGAGAATAGAGGGAGTTGTCAGACCGTGATAAGTAAGACGAAGAAAAACGAATGGAGCGGATGGAACAAATCAACGATAAAGCTCGTAAACCCCGAAGTAAGTGAGATCATATTTAGAATCTTGTTTGGCTAGCACAGCGAGTGGGAGTGAATTGATTTGGATAGATCGAAATTGATTTAGATATATTGAAATTTATTTGAAATCTAAGGGCTCGTTTGGGGTATTATCTCTAGATGTCAAAGTACCATATAGATTTTAAAATCTCAATTTTACATCAAACTTTCTCTCTTTTATTTTCAAAAAACTCAAATTTTAAAAGTCCGTAACTTACCAATTTCAAATCAGAATTAGATGATTTTTATGTCAAAATACTTGTAATGATGAGACAAACAAAACAAGATCTATTTTGTATAATTTTGTCCAAACACATTTCAAATTTTTACTCTATTTTTATATTACAAAAAATTTTTAAAACTTTTACCTCCAAACATATATTTTCAACCCAACCTTCAAAACACGATTTTCAGATATCTCCACAAATAGGCCCTAAGAGTGTCTTTATTTTTTTTAATACGCCATATGGTATAATATTCTTTAAAAAAAAAAAAAGTGAGATTAGTGAGAAGAAAAAATAATAATAAGCGGATAAGACTAGATACTTGCTAACGACAGCAATTATCTTGTCGTTTTGTAGTGAAAAGCCGTAAGCCCAAAAAGTTGAACAGGGGACTGAGAATCGAGATAGACCCACTAGGAAGGGCCCAATGGAGATTTTCTTGGCCCGATTGAACCTTTTAAAAATGGGCCCGAACATGTTGAATGTCCCACAAATCATAATTCAATCCCATCTTTTGGCAATCTTTTCTATCATTCTTTTTTTTTTTTTTTTTTTTAATGTACAGTGCTAATTTGGCCCTGCTTGATGAAGGCATTGCCTCTCCTTCACTCAAACTTATATAGATGTGTGTGTGTGTGTAAATATATATATATATATATATATAGAGAGAGAGAGAGAGAGAGAGATGGTGGGTCTTATATATGTAGCAAAACATGCTTTAGATATACTTTTTTGCTTTTTTCCCACTTTCAAGCAAACATGAAATGTGGTACACACATGCTGGTTTAGTAGTACTGCACGTAAATAATATGCAGTTTCATATTAAAAACAAGCACAAAATAACATGGCCTGGCCGTAATGTGCACATGTATGTGTAGAATCTTCCAATTTAATGGTCAAAAGATGAAAAAGAAAAGGGAGGATCAATCTTTTGATCGTGCCAAAACTAACTAAAACAAACCCCAATTAGTATATATCATTAGTTTGTACTTTTCCCATTAAACATGATTAACTATGATATATATGAAATATATGCGCATAAGACATATATATACATGGTGGTCTCAAATTGACTAGTCAAAAATGTATTCAAAGGGAAAAGGGGAAAGAAACAAAAGGTAAAATTGCAAAATGAATTTGGATTGGATGTGCATGTCTTATATATATATATATATTTTGCCTATCGGATGTTGAACAAAAGCATAAAAGGTGGTGATAGCCGATAGGGCACTAACATAAGAAACTTTATTGACCTCAAGTTTATCCTTCTCTACCACACACACACACATATATATACTGTCATATATATTTTTTACTCCCATAATTTTATCCAATATATATGTGTGTGTGTGTGTGTGTGTTATATAGATATGACAAAAGGGTTTGAGGCACACCTAATTAGTTTAAGGTGGAGGGAGGGAGGGAGGGTGGGTTTTGGTGTCCCTTTAACTTAAAGGGAGACATGGATATATATATATATATATATATATATATCTCCTCGTCCCAAAAATGAAAAAAAAAAAAAAAAACAAAAACAAAAACAAAAGAACTATCATAGGGCAATAAACACATTTTGGTACGCTGACACCCTTATTAGGCAAAATATGCTTGTGTTATTAAATACTCATTTAAGGCTGTCTAGAGGGACCTGTTGAGAGAGAGGCAGGCCTGTCCTTGATAGAAAGACTCGTGATCCTCTTCAGGAAAAAGTTAAGCATAGTGACAGGTAACAACCACGCCCACAATAATAAGCCCAAAAGGATAAATTTTTTCTTTTCTTTTCTTTATTTTTTTTTTAAAAAAAATAAATAATCATAATAACATCTAGTACCACCCCGATTTATACATTTTCCCCACTACCATCTACAACAAAGACTTGCAAATTTCAAATGATGACACTATGTTTTCGTTTTTACTGGCCTAAGATCCTTTGCATTCCATATCATATATATATAGACATATTATTTTTCTTTTTTGAAGCACACACAACCACACACATGTTTATATATTACGTTTGCTTGATGATAGACTTGTGTGAAAGATGAACTAGTCTTCTTAATCAGTGCAAGTGTTTAAAATCTTAATGCACAATCAAGTTTGGAAGTTTGAGAAGAAACCACAGCACTCTTTTTGGCTAATCCATGATGAAAACTCTCCTTAACCCTATTGGGGTTGTAACTCAATAGGTGGAAAGAGAGTGGGTTTGTGTAGGAGTTCCCATACTGAAAATCTGGAAGTGCTTTTGTTTTTTTTTTAACTTCTTTTGTACTAATTTTATGCTAATCTTGTTCCCTAAGTTTGCATAATTTTTTCTTTCCTTTAGAATTGAATCTCTAAAAATTAGGCTTGAATTTCTCGTTCTGGCCTTGGAAGTACTATCCATATATACTGTCTTCAACTTTAATGCAACATTGATTTGTTAGTCACTCTCTAGAGTAAACAATTGGAATCCAACTTTACTCCCTTAGTGCTCATTTTACTTTCTTAGTCGACCTTGACACCCTTAAAGAGCGAGAGAAAGCCAAAAAAAAAAAAAAAAAGGACGTTTATGAATGAACGGGTTAAAGAATTTAGACCGCCCATTTAAGTGAATGAGGAAATAAAATAATGAAGAAAAGAACTATTTGAAAGAAGAAAAAGGGTGTCTCATATTCATATATATATATATATATATATAGTTTTTTCATATAATTATGAGCATGTGGATTAACTAAAATAATCAAAAGGGGGGGTGGGGGGGTGGGGATGTCAAAAGTGTGATGTTGCCAAGTTACTATTTTGGGCGGTGCATCACTTTCACCATGCACTCATACCAGGGTATATTGGATGGTATTGATGCTCTGCTTGTCTAATCGAGGCAAACTTCAAAAATGATGAAATATAGATATATATATATATACACACATATATAAATATTCCAAAGGGTCACTTGGTTCCACAGTGTTTCCTGACCACGGCATCTATAGATGTTTTTGTAAAAAACCAAGAACTAATTTGAGAACCAAAAAAAATTAAGATTTTTTATTTCAATCAATTAATCAAATAATACATCAAAAGAGGTTTATATAGGTTAACTTGAAATATATATATATAATTATCTTTAACTGCTGAAAAAAAGGTAACCTAATAATAATAGTAAACAAATAATAAATAAATATAAAATTATATAATTTAACATTCCTCCTCAAACTCACGATGCTACTACAAGTAGCATTGAGAGTCTACCAAATAAGAATTGGAAACGCAAAGTAGAAAGTGCATTGGTAAACATGTTAACAATCTATATGGAAGAAGAAATGAAAGGCAATGCGATGGTGTCAAGTTGATAGTAATATCGAGTGACATGACAATCAATCTCAATATGTTTAGTCCGCTCATGGAATACTGAATTGCGGGTAATTTAAATAGCACTCTGGCTATCACAATATAAGGGAGTAGGTTGATGAAAAAAAACACCCATATGTGTAAGCAACCGACGTAACCAAACTATCTCACAAGTAGTAGAAGCCATGGCATGATATTCTACTTCAGTGGAGGATCGAGAAATAACATCTTGCTTTTTACTCTTCCAAGAAATAAGAGAATCGCCCAAAAAGATACATAAATCAGTGGTGGGCTTGCGATCGGTCGAATTAGTAGTCTAATCAACATCAGAGTAAGCACGTAACTCTAAGGATGAAGTAGATGAAAGTAAAAAGACTCTGAAACTAAGTACTTTTAAAATACCTCAAAATGTGAAAAACTGCAGCCCAATGTACTATAGTAGGTGCAGTGATAAGCTGGCTAACTAATACGAACTGCATGTATAATATCTGGTCGAGTGATAGTGAGATTAACTAAGCTGCAGATAATAGTACAGTATAAATAGGATTTGGCAAATGAGGACCATCAAAAGGAGAGTACCGAACATTAGTCTCAAGAGAAGATAACGTGCAGGCTCAAATATATCAGCTATATACTTTGATTGGAAGAGAAGATAATCTTTCAGAGAAGAGGCGATCTTAATGCCCAGAAAATAACGTAGTGAGCCCATATCTTTTATGTTAAAATAATGAGCTAACTTAATCTTTAGTGCTGCAATCCCGTCAACATCATCACCAGTAAAAATCATATCATCAACATATAAAGACAGTAGAATAAGACTCGCACCAGTACATCTGATAAACAAAGTTGAATCATGATGTCTAGAGCGAAAGTCAAGCGAAGTAATCACTGTAGAGAACTTCTCAAACCAGGCTTGGGGTGCCTGTTTAAGACAATAAAGAGCTTTTCTGAGTCGACAGACTTCACCAGGTTGATGAGAAACACCAGGAGGAGGTACCATGTAAACTTCTTCATAAAGATCACCATTCAGAAAGGCATTTTTAGCTTCCATCTGAGATATGTGCCATTGATGAATAGAGGCAACTACAATGAGAGTACGAACAATAGTCATTTTTGCAACTGGGGCGAATGTCTCCTCATAATCCATACCATACTTTTGAGAGTAATCTTTAGCAATAAGTCGAGCTTTGTATCTTTCAATAGAACCATCAGATTTGGTTTTGTATCTTTCAATTGCACGTTTACTTGGTGGTAAAAGTACCAAGTCCCATGCATGTGTCTGATGCAAAGCAGTAAGTTCCTCAGTCATAGCATCCTGCCAAAAGTGAATCACAAATAGCCTCTCTGTAGGATAATAACTCAGAAAGACGATGAATAGAAGCTAAAAAAGAAGCGAAAGAGCTAGAATAACAAGAGAAAGCAAAATCTAGTAGCTTAGTAGACTTACGAGAACGCGTACAGTGATAAAGAGGAGAATGAGGAGGAGGAGGAAGAGCCGCAGTCTCAGGAGGTGATTGGACAGCCGTAGGAGGAGAGGGAGCAATGGTAGTATCAGGAGCCAGAGTACCAAAATCTATTGAGCTATCAGTGGGAATATGTAAGAAACATTATCTGAAACTATAGAAGGTGCTTGTGAAACAATTTGTAGGACTGTGTCAGTGTCAAGAGTGAAAAGATCAATATGTATGAGATCAAACTTGGTCACATTATGAGAACTAGCAGGAATAGAAAAGAATAAGATATGTTCAAGAAACACAACATGATGAGAGATATATAATTTTTTACTAATTAGATCAAAAACACGATATCATTTTTGACCTGCACCATAACCCAAAAAGATGCACATAATAGACCGCGATGACAATTTACTATGCTCGACATGAGGATAAAGGACAAAACAGGTGGAATCAAAATCACGCAAGGAAGAAAATTAGGAGCATATCCGTACAACTTTTCAAATGGTGACTGCCTGAATTGTGGGATGTTGGAATCCTTTTAATCAAATGAGCAGCAGCAAGAATTACTACTCCCCAAAATTCACTAAGAACACTGGCATATTTTCTTTCGGCAACACCATTTTGTTCCGGAGTATCTGTATAAGAAGTTAGGTGAATTGTTCCATCGGAAACAAGTAAATTAGAAAAATCATTAGAAGTATATTCTCCTCCCAAATCACAACGAAAACACTTTATGACAGCCGAATGTTGTGTTTTTACAAGAGCTCGGAAAGTATTGAAAATAGTAAGAAAATCAGAATGACACTTTATAAGATAAACCTAATAATTTCAAGTGCAATCATCAATAAACGAAACATAATATCGCTACCCCCCCCCCCCCCCTTGTGAGCACATGAGAATATCCCCACACATCAGAATGAACGAGATCAAATAGTGCAAGAGAAAAAGAAAGACTTTTACAAAATATTAAAGTAGAAAATTTTACCAGTTTGCAAGCACTACAATCAAAATATCATGAGTTTTTAAATTACCTAATGCTCCTGTAGAAGCTAAAAACTATAAACGAGACGCTGAAACATGACTAAGATGAGAATGCCAGAAATAAAAATTAGAAGACGAGCGATTCAGACTAAAAGATGACATCTCCACATTAGAAGTTGCAACTTCTAGTACTTTGAGCTCATCCAAAACATAGAGTCCCCATTACCTATGACCTTTTCTAATCAGTTTCTGAGATTTCAGATCTTGCACATAACAAGTGGAAGAAGAAAAAGAGACTAAGTATCTTGACTCACACAATTGATTAACAGATACAAGATTTAAAGTAAGATTAGGAATGTGATAAACATTAGAAAGAGACTTATACTGTGTGACAATCGAATCAATACCTAGTAATGGCATAGGATTACCATTAGCAGTCAAAACTGACATAGATGAATTAGGAGAGAAAGAAACAAAAGATGATAGATTAGGGAACATATGATGAGAAGCTCCAGAATCTAAGACTCATAAGGAAGATATATCTGAATGACTAGAGAATGACAAACCTATATGAGAGAAGGCAGACTTAGCTTGTGGTTGTGTGGCAAGAAATTTCTGAAACTGCTCGAACATAAATAGAACTAATGGACGATGCAACAATTGTAGGATTTGGTTGAGGTGGTCTATATGTCCACTGCTGATTACCAAATTTCGATGAAGGGGGAGGCAATAATCACCAAACAACAAAGAACAATATTGTGATGTGAAATCAAACCAAAAAACAATCAAGATGTATAGAAATGAGCAAATAGAAACAGAGAGCAATTGTATGGACGATCTGGGGAAAAAAACGACGATCTTGTACGACGACGGTAGTGTACGGATGTGTACAGGACGGTGGTATGGATGTGTATAGGAGGGCAGGCAGATTGCGGTTGTACAGACGGCCGTGCCTCCTAGTAGAAATCAAGGAGGAATTCAATCAACAAAAAGCTTTTGCAGAAAATAAACGTTCTTCAACAAGATTAACAAAATCCATAAGATGGTGACTCTGATATCATGTAGAAAACCAAGAACCAATTTGAGAACAAGAGAAAGCTAGGATTTCTTATTCCAATCAATAAATCAAAATAATATATCAAGAGAGGTTTATATAGACGAACTTGAAAAATATATAAAAAAAATACTAATTTATCCTAAACTGCTGAAAAGAAGAAAACTTAATAATAATAAGAAATAAATAATAAATAAATATAAAATTATATAATCTAACAACTTTCTTGCAGACTCTCTTTTTTATTTTATGTATATATATATATTTACTTAATCATGGTGAACTAGCTAAAAAACTTTTTCACAATTATTAAAAAGGTAAGCTTCAAATAATAGTCTAAAAATAAGCTCATGAACTGGCAAGTGGGATGTTTCGATGTATATCAACCACAAACAAAGTTAACAATATCATAATCATCATCTTAATTATATATTTCTATTATTTTTTTTACACTTTTTGGAACCTTAATAGTCAATTTTGATGAGTGCCGATTAAAGAGAATTCTAATCCCACTCTCTCCCTCTGGGTTTGCATGTGGTTCAACAAAGCTAGTCATCTTCATCGTATCCCTTGCTGCTCATATTAACACGATTTTGTGTTTAATTAACAAATCTCTTTGATTTGTCTTTTCCCATTCATCTATTGAATCAAATTTTAGTCAAATGCGCGCGCGCGCGTACACACACCAATACAGATGAGAAGATTGTCTAGTACTACTGTAGATATATACATACGTATATTAACTTGAGGATATAATTCTATACCTTATAATAAAATTAAGGACAAATTATATTTTTCCCTTCGAACTTTAGGTCTTGTCTCAAAATGTCTCTAAAATTTTTAATTTGTAATATTATTTCCCCCAAACTTTAGAAAAGTTTGCAAACTTCCCCTTACAATTAAATTTTTGACGAATAAAATACACATAATATTCGTTGGAAATATGAGTTACAGATATTAAAAGTGAAATTTCTAAATTACCCTTATAATTAGATTAAACGAGTAAATATTCAAGGTCGATTATCATTTTTTTTTCCCGTACCTCTCTTTTTTAGGTAATTTCGTAATTTCACATTTAGTAAACGTAACATGTGTCAAAGAGCTGTCAATATGTGCCACTCATAATTTTATTTTAGTACCTCTAACGCATGCTTCCGACGAGCATTATGTGCATTTTTTTGTCAAATATTTAATTGAGGGGAAGAATTTGTAAACTTTTTCAAAATTCAAGGGGAAAGAATTACAAATTGAAGTTCATGAGATATTTTGTAACCTAAAATTCAAGGAGAAAGTGTAATTTATCCTAAAATTAAATGTGAAATTTCCATACTATACCTACAACGTCTTGTTTTTGAAATAACCACAACGTCTTCTATTGTATGTTCATGTATTTGAATGCTTTATTTTTGTACATTCATTCTTTAATAAGATTTGAGGAACTTCAAATTTATGCGGTTATTTACATATAAACACACACATGTGTAGTTGATAAGCTTATTTTTTGTAGAGTTACTTGGATCATATGACTTGGTGGTCGAAGACTCCAAATTTAGAAGAGACATGCTTCCTTTACCTCTCTGTTGATTTTAATGGGAGGGGCCTTTGGTTGGCTGTTGTTTCTGATGTTGGGGGTTTGAAAGAAGCGTACGCATACTTTTTTCCTCCTTTGGTTTTCCCTATTAGATTTTAGGGGGGAAAAAAAAAAAGTTTTTAATGAGGCTTATTTTAAAAATAGGTTTTTAAAGACATGATTTTGATCATTCCTTATAATTTATAAGTTCCGCTTGTTTTGAGGCCACATCAGTTAGGCACTTTATTATGCTCGGTAGTTACTCTTATGGATTGACTTTGTTTACTCTGGACCTCTATTTAATTGTTATTTCCCTTTAATAATATAAGTGGGATGAGATGCTAGTTGGTATTAAACCCTAACTGAAATGTGCTACTAGTTGTTTCCTTTCGTTATTTATGATCCATTTGAAAGGCACATTCAATTTGTACTATATTTCATTGTAAAATTTGGAATACAATATACATTTGGGTGTTCACTTTAGCCTTTAAAATATAATGTGTATTTAGATTGTTTACATTTAAATAGTCATTCTAATATATATTGATTAGATAGAGAGTATATGATGTGATTGATAAAACAGATAGAAAGAGTAAATTTATTAATAAAAAAAATGAGTGGGTATATTATTCAAATGCATTTGTATTGAAATAAAATATGTGAGATACCCAAACATATATTGCATTACATTGGAATATAATGTACAATAAAAGTGTTTTTCAAAGAAGTCATTATATTCAAAAAAAAAAAAAAAAATCCCGCTGATTCAGTACATAATAAATCCAAAAGCTTTCGTTTTCTGAAAATATTGGGGGAATTAAGTGGGTGTATCTCAGATAAGGGGATGATTTGAAAGGCTTATACAGGACGATGTGAGTGCGTTATATGTATATATAACATCATATATATGCCAAGCCAAGTAATTTATCCTCAAGGCACACATATATAAAACTTTACGGGCTAACCACGTTACTACGTTGACTCGTGATTAACATATATATACATATATATATATATATATATATATATCAGCTGGTCCTCGCGTAAATAATTAGCCAAAAGAAAAGGCTTTATTACGCCCTTGATCTTGGTATGTCCTTGTCCACATCACTATAATTAGTCCATTATATTTTGGTTTTAGCTTGATGATCAGTTTTCTTTTAGGTGCGAATTAGACGGGCAAGTCAATGAACCTAAAGGAGAAATAATTTAGGCCTGATTTTCTAGTGTGGGGGACATATGGCCATAATAACTAACATTGATGATCTAGCTAGGTATCACATGTAAAAAGTGAAATCTATATATATATATATAAATTCAATGTACCCACTATATATATAGTCATGGGGAGCTTCATCATCATATATCTATACACATATGTTACACCATGATCAATAGAATTATTTTGATATCACATCTATCTTTCTTGATCATCATGTTGAAAGAGAAATGTGTAAATAATATCTTCCTTTAAAGGTCAATACTATTATATTAGTTTTACGCGTTACTATATCTTTGATTAACTAAATTGCGTACACGTTAATTATCATATGACTGTGTGTATTGAATCATATATATATATATATATGAACTCATATTTTCTATTTAATTTTTAAAATTTCAAATGGTGTCTAATATAAAATACTGTGACATGTAATTTAGAAAGTTTTACATATATTATAACTGATTTATTATTATTATTTTTTTAATTTTAACATCTAACTTCATATCACAATATGATTGGTTAAATTTAAGACATCAAAATCGAACTGATGAACTCATGTTTCTCAATTATAAAGTAGAAGTTCTTTTATTGCAAGGTCCTCAAAATTAACTCATCTATATATATATATATATATATGTATTAGATCACCTTCAATGTATGATGAGAAAAGATTAACAAAATTAGAGAATGATAATGATGCAATTAATTCCATTAATGGTGCAAGTTATTAGTCAAGGATTCTTGCCTAATGTCATATAGATATTAGATGTGGTACCAAAATATTGAATCTTTTTTTTTGTTTTTTTTTGTTTTGTTTTGACTGGTCGCTTGGTCCTCATACAACAAATAACTCTAAAAAGTACGCAGAAACCTTTTTAATTTTTAGGTACTTTCCCGCCCACAAATAACTGATGCATTGTCGCTCTTGTCGACTGTGCAGTTGTGCTTGAGACAGGGAACACACAATGTTATTGATTGTTCAAGTCAAGGATTTTGTTATATATATTTTTTCATGGTCAAGGGACTATATATATTATATATAGCTGCAAAATTTAATTATTATCGGCCTATTAGGCAGTTTGGTCCGCCATTTTCATTTATGGAAGCACAACTATGTGCTGCTAAAAAGGATTTTATATTAATGGTCCTGCTATGGTACAACACTTCTTTTTTTTTTTTTTCCTCCCCTACTCTATCAATTTAAAAAGTTTCTTTTAGACGATTGGATTTATAAATATGAGTACTTCTACATTAAATAGTTTTCTTTTCAAACATGCAAATTCTTAAATCTAACCGTTAAAAATTCAACTTCATAATTAAATAAATCTATTTCTTTTATAGGCTAAAATAAGATATCTTATCGTAGAAATACGCTCGTAACAAAACACGTCTTACATAAAAATAAAAAAAGGAAAAAAATGGTTTTATTAATCTAGCCTTTGTTTGTTGAATACGTTTAAAAGACATAAATCTATAGTTCTAGTTCAATAAGCCAATCCAAAACCAAGAAGAACAAAAAAGGAAAAAAAAATAATAATACAAGCATAGCTAGGCACATAATAGCTATATATATATATATGTATACCATCTCTATTGACTAACAACTTAAATCTTCTAGAATGAACTAACTGCAAACATATATATGTATATACAAAACAATAATATAATTAGATGTGGTGTAGGCACTAATCGCCACATATACATGATCTAGCTGAAGGCAGACCACCTTATCGACTAATTATGAGCAAATTAGGCATAATACCAGACTCTCCAAACTTGTGGTCCAATTTGGGCTTTGAATTTTATTGCTATGTGAGGCTGGAAATTTTCACAAAGCCGACAAAAGGACGACTTATTACAACTATGTGATTATTTCTTGTCATTAATTTTGTAGTTGTTATGTATAGCTAACATCTTGCTCCTATATGCTATATAGTCATCACGGCATTAAATGTATTGGAACTTACTTTAAGCAATTGGCATCTCAAATATAACTAAATGCGTGTGTACGTGTATTTCCCCATATATGTACACATAATATTATGATTTTCACTCAATAATAATTTACAAATATAATATGCGTTTATGCAAGTTTTATAGCTAACAAGGGAACTTCAAACCACATATATAAATCCCTCAAATTCTTACTTTAAAGAATTTTTTTCTGTCATATATCGGACATCATGGCGTGGTTTTATCATTGTCTTAAATATAAGTTTATAATTATGCAAAAAAAAAAAAAAATGGAGAAACTTTAAGATACCAAGAATGTATACGTACTGTAAGAATTACTTTGTGCAAAAATAGAAAAAAGAGCGGGGAAAAGAGAGAGAAAAGGAGGTTAGGGTATTGTATTCTTGTAAATTGTATACCAAATATAATTCCATTATTCAATCAACACGTTGACAAAAATTATAAATTATTGAACTTCTAGTTACAAAGATCTAAACAAATAAAAGGATAAATTTAACTCTAAATATTCTAAATAACCCTAGAGGATAAATATAAATATATTTTTAAATTAAGTACTAAAAGATTAAATATCCTAATATCTAACTGTGCAATATCAAATTTAAATATTCAAATATTCTTGTGACCAGTAATCTAATAATTCTAACATACATATTCATATACATATACATATATAATTATATACAGATATATATACATGTATATTTGTAAGTTTGTATCTGACTTGTATAGTATTAATAATCGAAGAAAAGCTAATAAGTAACTTTTTAAGGGTACGTGATAAACACGTGGGTTGGCGTGCTCAGAAAACTGAACATCGTCACAAATTGGGAAACAATTTCATGAGTTTGTTGCCGAGTTATATTGCAGCGCGCAATAATACTAATATTTGCCTAGCTTGATGTGTACAGCTATAATACACAAATATATATATACATATATTACTAGTAATTTTGTAATAAATTCATCCAATGAAATGAAGCTGAAGCAGAAACAGAGAAGATATGTGGTGCAATATATATATATATATATATATATATATTTAGCTGGCCCATATTCTGCATGGGCAGATTATATTGATTTCACCAAGTACAAATAGGAATTATAATGCACAAACTAGGAATTAGTTATGGTGGCCCTATTACACAGTTGAACTATAAGTTAAAGCAAGACTAGATCTCGAGTAGTTACGTAGTACCTATATTTATCTGGTCAGGAATGAAAAATGGATATCGGACGAGGTTAGTTGTTTTCTTTAGTTCATGATAGGCTAATTTTAGGTTTTAGTTATAATAATATTAATTTAATGTTTAGTTTGACTTTATGTTGTTGTTATATATATCAATCTCATAATTAATGATGGAATGGGAAAGCTAACTAATCACCATAATCTTAACTTCCATAATAGGGTCATATTAATCTAACTTCAAATATTAATTATGTTAAGCTTATAAAATTTGCTCTTTCTTTCTTTCTCTTTCTTTTTCATTAATTAAATTAAGGCACAATAAGTCATTATGGGGTTTAATAATTTAACCTATTGACAGACATAACGTCCCTTCCAAAAAAAAAAATTCTTTTTCCTGGCCTTTGACTCGTTGTGTTTTTACATATAGCTACCCCTTTGGAAAACAGACATGACCAATTTAGTACTTTCTCATGTCATTACATATCAAGTTACAAACTAATAAAAGACAACAAAATATGATCGTCTCTCTATATTGATAATACGACCAATCTTAATCATAGAGTGACCCAACTCATATTTTAAATTTTTTTTTTTTGTCAGTACATTCCAACTTAACTTTGGACACCTAGGCATTCTCTAATTAGATATATAATCTTGAAAATCCACATAGGCGACATTGGTCATAATTAGTTTGTCCCTTGATTTTCAATAGTAATAATAATAAAATAAAACAAAAGCTTATTTTTATACTTTATCGATAGCACATACATAAGTGTTACTAAATGAGTTTGGATAGAACTCGATCATTTTTAAGAACTAGCTCAAGGGACCTTCCCTCCCTCCCATTATGCAAATAGGCTGGGATTAAAACCACTCATCATGTGCAAAAATCTGATTCTAAAACCATATTAACTAGACTTGGATTAGAACTCATATCTAAAAAATAACTCATATTATCCAATATATATATAAATATTGAAAATATATCGTGTGCGATACTGTATATCATACGACACTTATAATTTTTTATATAAAAACTCACATACAACTTCTTATTTAATATATTATCACATAATATTATTCAGATATTGATGTAAAATATAAATATTAATAAAAAACATACCATAAAATAAAAACACAAGTAGTCGTGTAACAACCACTCCTAATAAACATTTTATCAGCTCAACAACTTGACAGTATATATGAAACAAATTTAACTTCCACCAATACCTCATTACAACAGAATCTTTTCAAAATCCACATGGTTTCCCTGATTTGTCTCCAAACAATGGATATTAAAACCTAACTAACTGTTCAGGAGTCAAACCTCAAATCCCTTGGCGACATAAACCAGATCCCCTTTTAAGCCAAAAATACAAACAAGCCATATATACATATACACACACACACACTCACATATATATATATTTTAAGTTTCTTTGACAGCTACTCAAATTAATTACAAATGGGACCCAGGGTGAGAAATCCCTTCACACAATTGGAAAAAACTCTTTAACAGTAAGAGCAAGTTAAAGGAGGGTCCCAGAACCACAGTGCATGTGACCTAACAAGTAAGAGTAAAAGGGTTTCTTTTTCTTTTCTTTTTAATTTAATTTAATTAATTTATTTTTTTTCTTTTCACTTGCAGAGTTAAGATTTCGTTATCATGCAGAATCCAGAGACAAAAAAATACAAGCCGCTCAGGAACGAATAGAAAGGAATGTAAAAAGTAAGTAAATAAATAAACATATATATATATATATATATAGATATTTTGTTGAGTTTGGCATTAGATGGGACTGAGAGATTGAGAAGTGAGGCAACCAAATCTTTTGCGCATATTTTTGACTTCCCTTGCACATCACATGCCTGTTCCAATCAACCCCCCCTCCCAAAATTTATTGCCTTGACAGTGACTTCCCCAAACCTTTTTTCACCAAAGTTTTTCTCTCCCACACTCACATTACTCTCCTACCCTTTATGCTTATATTTAGAAATATATGTTGTAAATATATATATATATATATAATATATTACATACTACCTATATTTCATGAATGACGTGTACATGTCTAGTTGTACAAAAGTTTCATCACTAGGAAATCAAGCAGGAATACTCAATATTTGATCTAACATATGAACATATATATATATATAATATTTTTTAAATATTAATATTAATATTTAATGATGACAGTAATGAAGTTATAATTATTACGTCAATGGCATTCTCACGTTACAAGTACAATTCTCTCTTGATCAGAATTTTGCTCTCCTCTTTGAAACGACACTAGAATGTTATATATTGAGCTTTGCCAAAAATGGAAGTTGACAATTACATTTTGCAATAGTAATAATCTTTTTTGCTCTTTTTTTATTTTTATTTTTTTTCTCTGATACATTGCTAGTGACCCGAGAAGAGTGGTTAGTTAACTTTGGGATTTGTGGCGTTTTTTTGTTAATATATATAATGGTACATAAATATATAATCTCCTTCAACCACTTAAAAACCATTAAAGGGCTCTTTTCTTTTTTTTTTTTTTTATATGTTCTAGGGCATGAACAGTCCGAAACTGAAACCCCATTCTTTTGTTTCTTTAACTTTAAATTTTTTTTTTTTTTTTTTTTTTTTTGGTTTCACAGTTTGGACGAAAGTGAAAAAACGAGTAGTGCAGTCTGTGGCAGACCCCTTTCACCAATAATAAACAAATAAGAGACAATCGAGATAAAACGCGTTTTGTTTTCTCTCACTCTAACACACAAAAACACAAACACAAAATATTTAAATTAAATAATTAATAAAGTCTCTCTCTCTCTCTTTCTTCTTCTTCTTCTTCTTCTCTTTCTCTCTCTATCTATGAATTGCCATAAAGTTGCTTACAAGGTGGTAGTCAACCATGGGAACAAACACAGGGCTCGAGAATGACAGACAGAGGTACAACAATTATTGGGACTCGTATAACATCATTCATTTCTCCCCTTCTCTCTCTCTCTCTCTCTCTCTCTCTTGGCTCTCACAGCAAAACAGCAAAAAACTGGAGCCATTCTTCTTTTTCCTTTTCTTTACTCTCTTTTGGCCTTTTCTCTTCCCAATTAATTAATTAATTTATCCAAGCTTCTTTTTAATTAATTCCATTTTTCTTAAAGCGCGTGTGGGAATAGACAGACATATATATATATATATGTATGTATGTATGTATATGTGTACATATATCACGCTAATTAAGTAGATCAAAATATATGTTGTCTAATTAATTAGAAGGCACACGGGTGTGATCATCTTGTCATAGTCTTTCAGGCTGTGTGTGTGATTGTGTTTGTTTTCATTCCCTAGAGACAATGTGAAACAATTAATCAATACTTAATTATTTTTGATAATATAATTAGAATCCCATGAATAATAATAATATTGTTTCTTTTAAGATTAATGTTGTTCTGTCGCTCACCCAAATACTTACTTTACATTATTCTTATAATAATAATAATAACATACGGATAGATTTACTGGCACCTTTAATTTTATTTTTTTTAATCTATTTTTTAAAATTACTTAGGGGGTGTTTGGTGTATGAGTTTAGTTTGAGTTGAGTTGAGATTTTTAAGTTTAAATAGTAATTTTTATTGACTTTTTCAGAAAAGACAAAAAACTTTTTCAGAAAAGACAAAAAACATAATGAAAAAAGTACAGTTTAGTTTAAAATGAATGAAGATACCAAACGGACCCTTATCAAATTAATTTTAAAATTAAATAACTACTTATTTTACCTCTTAATTTTTTTAAAAAATCCTTATAAATAAATTACTTATCTTTTTCTTTCTCCTCCTATTACAGTCTAAATTCCTATATATATTTTTTTCTTACTTTTTTTTAAATGTTTTATTTTGTTGTTATTTTTCAATTCATTTCCAAGAGAAGTTTTCTATGAGAATATTTTTTTATTTTGTTTGTTAGTATTCTTATTTTTCAATAGTTTTTCTAGTTTCATGTTATAACTAGTTTTTTGTTTTCTAAAAAATATAAGCAAATAGAAAACACATATACATGATACGAATATAAAATCAAATATATTGATTTGATTAGTTATTCATTTTATAAATGATTGAGAAAAAAAGTTAGGAATTAATGTAAACTCTGAAATGTGAGCTTTTTCTAATTATCTAATAAAAGTATTAACCAAATTCATACCATTTTTAACCATGCTTGTGAAATACTCAGGTTCATCAGTATATTATTCTCAAGTTTTTATCATTTCAAGAAGAAGTATATCAAAAAATAAGTTTATAAATTTTTATCTCAATATATAAATTGATAAAGAATTTTTATTGGATACCTAAAAAGAAATCTCATGGATAAAAAATTTAAAAATAAAAATAAAACAAAATATATTTTAAAAAAAAACTGTGCAGTGGTTTAGATTTAGTATGTGGAGAAAGAGGAAAGAAAGAAAAAAGATAAATAATTTAGTTATAAGGGCTTTTTGGGAAAATTAAGGGGTGAAACAAGTAATTTTTTTAATTCTAAAACTAACTTGTTTATGATTTTAAAAAGTAAAAGTAAAATGAGGGGTGTCAATAGACCCACCCATAACATAAATATATATATATATATATATATGAATATATTTTTTTCTTTTTCTTTTTGTTATTCTATATCTTGAAATTTCATGTTGATTTATATTTAATATTCTTGTAGGAAATGAAAAGGTGGCAATTAGCTGGTTACTTTTAATTTCAAAATTAATTAAGACACTACTCCTTGGATTATTTAAGTTTTTTTTTTTCCTTCTTCTTCTTCAACCAAAAAAAAAAAGTGTGACAAAAGAAAAGAGATTTAAATAGGTGATCGACATTTTTTTTTTCTTCAAAGAATTAAGTAGAATTGACTAGTTCTAACTCCCTTTCCTCTAGCATCCTTGTCAATGCAAATATCACATCAACTATGAGATAATGCATTCTCCGTCATTTGCACTGCAAATTATATCTAATATGGTTAAAAATACCATGTATACTAATTAATAAAGAATGCATAGCATACATATATAATACATATATATACATATATAGTTTAGGGTTTTTTTTTAATTCTTTTTCATCTGAAACTATATATATGCATATTTCACTTTCACGGACCCATCTAAGAAATATAATTAGTAGTAGTATGACTCCAAATTTTGCAGGAAAGGACGTGTATGGGCCTCTCTATATGCATGTCGGATATACATGCATATTATTTTGTGTTGCAAGTGGGTAAAAACATCATGAAGCTCACGAAATGAAGGCATAAAGAAAGATATTCCCATAATGGTTTTTTATTGTTATTAATATTAATATTATTATCATTTTATTGTTATAACTTTTTCTTATCTTCTCTATATCAACTTATAATGAAATAACTCAAATAAGTTTCGAATATGCTACGAGGACAACTATGTGTACATTAACGATTATATATATATATATATATGTATACGAACATCTAGATTCCATTAGGAAAAAAAAAAAAAAAAAAAGACTCGTGAACAAAATTAAAATGCAAGGGATGGATTTTTCCTTTTTATGAGATTCGGTCCATTGGAAAAAGTTTAGATCATGTTTGATCTACTTATAAGCCAGCTGTAATTAGAAAAGTTGACAAGGACATTTAACCTTATAACATTTTCGCTTCAATTTCGCTAAAAAACCGGATCACTTTTGTATTTTGGGTTACCGTGTTTTTGGGCAACATGACCATGATCTCTATTAATCTCTACTTGAGCCCCGTTGTTGTTGTTGTTGTTTTATATATATAGATATATATATATATATAACAACATATATATATATATATAAATATTTATATATTCCTAATTCCTGTTCATTCACATTGTTAAACTTGTTGCTGTCCAACCAAAAATGAGCTAATTCCCCTAAAATATGGGTTTCACTCGTTTTTGAAAAAAAAATATATATATTATTAATTGCTTATGATCAGTAATTTTAGGAGAAAACAAGACACTTTTCAAGGATAAACGTGACTAGTTAAATCTTTACCCAAAAAAAAAAAAAAAAGTCAAAGTGGTATAATTAGAAATGATAAAAATATAAGTTTATAAATTGTGTTGAAAAAAAGGAAATAATAATTAATGCGAGTACTTATAAGCTACCATTTTTCTTACTCTGAATGGCCACTTCTACCAAATGTTTAAGTGGATTACAGTTGTTAGTTTTCCTCATTTTGAAGTTTTTATGTACATCAGTTGAAAAACTAACCTCTTGGTGTTTAAGTGTTGATATAATTAAAAATTATATATTCAGCAAAAGAAAAAAAAAAGTATAGTTGATTTGAAAAAAAAAAAAAAAAACCAGCTATATATTCTAAAATGTAGAGATCAATTTGGAGTCATCGGCAAGAAATCTCGTCGTTGAAAAAAATGCCTTCCCTTTTTCTTTTGACGAAAATGCGTATGTATACATTTTATATTACCAAAAGCAACGTTAACCACATTTTTTTTTAATTTAAATGATTAGTACTTAAGTGCTAATTAATTGCATAAATGATGCTTTGATTCTATTTGCTTACCATTTGTCTCATAAGGCTAAGGTATGCGCGATGTAGTTGTAAACGTAGTTAATCTATACCTGACTCTAATATAAAGTTGAGAATTTTAATTATATTATCCAGATATATAAAAGATTAAAAAGAAAAAAAGAAAGAAAGGAAGTGTGATACTTATTATTACTACAAACGTTCATAAATAATATATCTCATTTTATAATAGTAAAACATTCATTAGGAAAGGAAGTTCATCGAAATCGTGCTCAATGAATCTAGCCTATTTTTTAAAGGGTAATGAATCTAGCCTGTTTAATTTAGAATGTACAAGCTTCGATTATTATTATTATTGTTAGTATTTAAGAATTTATATTTTGCAGTAAAAACCTATTAAATTGTCCCATTAGGTCTGATATTATGCATGACTCAAAAAGGTATTTGTACAATGACTTCAATGATTAATAAGATTTAGAGAAGTTAAACTTTTACTTACAAATAGCATTAGTCCTTTAAAAAAATAGCATTATGAAGTTAATGCTAAAACACTTTTATAGTTCTTCTTATTGCCAACTTAGAGCCAATAATTTTTTTTAATGAAAATTATCTTATCGAACTACTCATTTAAGCATTTTTTTAGTTTTAAAAATATAAAATATTTTTATCTTGCTATTCATGCTGAAAGTTTTTTTTTTTTTTAGGGGAAAAAATTGCGAAAACATAATCTTCAAGAAAAAAGAAAAAATGGCAAAATATTTTCCTAACTTGGACCTATTTTCGAGCGTTGGCAGTGTGGGCGGTGGTCCACTCTTTGTTGATGAAACTTTAATAATGACTAACATGAATTTCCCTATATATATGTGTGTATATATATATATATACCGATAAACAGAAAGCATATTAAGATCACATTGTTTACACGGTACATATATTTTATATTTATAAGGCTATAAAAAAAATTAAGGATATGCATGAAAATGACTATTTTAAGTACTATTTTATAAATGCCTTGAGTTTTATTAAATTAAGAAAACAACATTGGTTCAATAAAACGAAGTCAGTTAAATGAGATTAGTTTAATTGGTATTTAATAGGTATATGAGTTATTTTTAATGTATTGGAATAGTAAAAATTTTAATAAAACAAACTCATATGATACATATATATATATATGTGTGTGTGGCTTTGCTGTGGGAAATGACAAATGAGGGAATATGGTAACGTGGCTAGATGTGACTGGCTAGTGCAGTAACTACTACGAACTCAAGAACTCCAATCATGTTAGTTAGTTATATTCGTCCGTACAAAGTACACCGAGCAATTAACAATGATTTCCATAATGCATAAAATTCTTAAAATGTTGTTAAAAATTAGGCTCTTCCTTAAACGCCTATTTTATGCATTTGTAATCCGAAACGAGTTTCCTTGTTTTACACATACATATACAATATGTATTACTATAATGTATTAAAGTTTAGTTTTGAACAAAAAGTGGTAGAAATTCAATTAGCCCCTATACGTTTTTATTATTCTAGGTTGGGATTATATTTATAATATATCAGAAATATCATATAGTTCTATAAGTATATAGGTCAATAGCAATAGTACTACTATATGAAGTTAGCTCGATATCAACGTGAATTGAAAAACATGGCACAACTCCAATTTCTTACAATTAAGTACCATAATGGTCAAGCGCCTATCGAACATCGTAGTCCTCTAAAGGAGATGTGATCATCTCTTGCAAAATATAATCGGACAAAAATCATCAAACAAGGCTAAGGAATATAAGCGTTGAGTTATGTTGGGAGGATATACATATATATATATATATATATACACACACACACGTGTGTGTGTGTGTGTGTGTGTATAGTCTTTGAAAGATAGCTTACACACAATTCCTATAAAAAGTGATATATTTGGTTAATTAGTGCTAAAAAGGGGGAGAAATGAAGGCTTGCTTCTTTTTCACACCTGCTCGTTTGGGTTTTGCAATTTTGGAAGTCTATAATACTAGTTAAGTATAAATTGAAGCCAATTATTTTTCCTCCATATCCCCCTCTTTATAATTTATAATTACAGAGACGTTAAGAAAAATCTGTAAATTAGACTCTTTTTTTTTTTTTTTTTTTGGTGTGCTAGAAGCTTATCCACGAGAAATTCTGTGGTAGGATATCAAAAGAACACTCAGACAAAGATACTCTATACTAAAACACTATACATTATTTGTTTTGATTTAAAGGTTTAAGAATTTAAAATTTACACATTATAGTAGAATTAGGTATAAAATTATCATTAAATTATATTCATAAGTGACTATATCATTGTTTTTTTAATTTATAATTTCAAGATGAAACGGTTCAAACTTTATATATTATGATAAAATCATGTATTGGTTAAATAATTACTATAATTTTATTTTTAACCACCAATTCTTGTCTATTTTGATATTAACTTATGATCACTAGTATTTATACACGAGGATAATCTATCAAACTTTTTTTTTTAACTTTGAATATGAAAAATTTAAACTCTATATCTTATAATAATCATATATATCATTATCATTTAATTACACCCGCAACCGCACATGGATCACACTTTTGAGGGAAATATAAAAAGACGACAAAAGGCTTTCATTCCATTTTTGCCAGCCAAAAAATAAAATAAAATACTTTACTCGTCCTCTAAGATAATGTACCTGTCATTAAAGGGCCCAAGATGAGAGTAGGTCCCACCCACAGACGCACGATGTAATGCATTTCGTTGTGTGTTGGTGCCTTCTTAAGCGGTGGTTTTGGTTTCCCTTGCAAGTGACTGTCACGGCCCCAATGATGCAAGTGGAACCTCCAAAAATTCCCCATTGAAAAAAAATATATTTTTAAAATGAGTATGAATAAATACCATTAATTAATCCAATAAGTTAAGAAGATGTTTCCTATTTCATCACATATATTTATATTTATAATATAAAAAAAAAAAGAAATAAAAAGAAAAATGTACGGCCTCACAGTCCCTGTCATAGCCCTCACTCGCCGGTACTGCAGGCCGGCGGAGCCTGTGAACCACATTTAATCATCTTCACCAACAACGTCAAAGAATGCAAACTCATCTCTCGAAAAGACAAAACTACCCTTATACTCAAAATAGTCAACCCCCAATCCATCCTCTATGTGTTATATAACTTCGAGTTTTGAATCTATTTTCCTTTCTTTTTATCATCTATCTACTCTTAATTTATATGTCATCTAATTTAAAACCTAATCACATAAATCCAAACTCTAAAATTTAATTAAATATTAAAATTTAATTAAAAAGATAATAATTAAGACAGAAAAATAGAATAATAGATGAAATTCATTTGATTTTGTTTATTCATTTTTTTTTATAAATTTTTTATCCTTAGAAAGTGCACGTCATTTAAGAAATTAACGGCACTGGTTGGTCTCCCATCGCCATGCTTATTAAATATTATAATTTAATGAGATTATTTTAGATGAAGCTAGGACAAAAATAAAAAGAGAAAATAGTTTAAAAATTATAAAATTATAAAAGTACGAGGAGGTGGCGCTGTGTTCCCCGATGTGACCACAATCTACACAAAAGGGCATGATTAATTTGTAGACATTCGATGAAATACTCCTCTTTTTCACTGCCGAAATCTCTCTACTTAATAAACTAATGAACCCCCCTTTTATTTTTATTCTTATTTTTGTCTCCTTTCAAAATTTATTGGGATGGATGGGAGAAACGGAAATTTAAAAATTGCCCTCCACGCATATATATGTCTATAAGGAAGATAATCATTTTAAAATTACAAAAAGCACCAAAAAGGTTTTTTTTTTAAATAAAAATTATATTAAGGAAAAGAAAAGAAAGAAACCCAATCTCCTATTATAAGTAACGAGATAAATTAAAATGATAAAATTAAGATTAAGAGAATAAATTTATACTTCTGTTAAATTTAATATCTCTAATTTAAATTTTTTATCTCAATTTTTATATATTTTTTTAAATAATTAATAAAAATTATAATTAATATTTAAAAAATCAAACAACTCAAACATAAAAATTTATTCCCCCATCGGTGAACCAAACGTTCCTAAGTTCGGAAGAAAAACAAGTAGGAAATGGGTATTAAGAATATAAAACAAAATATGGGGGCCATTAAAGGGAGGGCCAGAGAAAAGTAGCGGGTTTTCCGGTGCAAAGGACGAAGCAGGAAAAGCTGGTGCGGCGACACGTGGCATGCAGTCAACCGTCTGATGAGAGGATTATGGCTTTAGCAGCCGTTCATTCCATTCGAAGAGGAGATAGCGACAAACAACCCACAACACACAACACCCATGGACATGCCCAGCCAAAGGAATGGAAAAGAGAGAGATAGAGAGAGAGAGAGAGTGAGTGAGTTTAGTGAAGTGAGTGAGTGAGTGAGAAAAACTCAGAGAGAGAGAGAGAGAGAGAGAGAGAGAGGTTAGAGAGAGAGAGACTTTAAATTCGGGGGGGGGGGGGAGAGAGAGAGAGAGAGAGAGACAGCGCAGTTGCAGAGAGAGAGAGAGAGAGAGAGAGGGCATGGCGGCGTCACAGAGAGAGGAGAGAGAAAGGGACAGACTTTTCTTATTTCATCTTCTGAATCGTGTGTTTGTGGGTGTGTGTTGGTCTTAAATTAAATGCTTTGTTTGGAAAAAACAAACACTGGGGAATAGCAAATTTTTTTTGCAAAAATTGCAAAGAGGGAATTGAAAGCGCGATTAACGCTGCCCCAACAACAGTCTTCTTCTTCTTCTTCTCTGTTCTTCTTCTCATCAACTCATAATTTCCCATCACAATTTATCCCCCTTCCCCTCCCCCAATCCCCGAAAAGAAGGAAAAAAAAAAAAAAAACCCATTTTCTTCTTTTCCTTCAAAATTCAAAAACAAGAAGAAGAAAGCTGGCTCAGCTATATAAACATACGGAGAAAGAGAAGAAAAGGTTGAACCCATTTCTGATATGGATTTTCGGTCAACAGAATTATTACCAGTAGTAGTGGGAGTGGAAGAGCAATGGCCGGGTTCTTCTCTTTAGGATCATCCTCATCTTCACCACCACCCGGAGGAGGAGGAGGATCAGGATCAGCAAGATCAGGAAGAAGATCAGGCGCAGGAGGAGGAGGAGGGCCCACTTCAACACCACCCCACGATCACGATCACGGCACCGAAATTCCACCACCGGAGAGCCTCTTCTGGTACAAGAATGACCAGGAGGTGCCCTACAAAACGACGACGTTCGAACTCTGGCAACAACAGCAGCAAGTACAGGTCCAGCAGCAGCATCTCTTTTATCGGCACCACCAAGATCTCTACTCCTCCGCGGCGGCGCTAGGAGTGGGGCCCAGCTCGATCAGCGGCGGCGGAGGAGGAGTGTCGGATGAGTCGTCGTCGAGATCGGCATTCATGATGATGAGGTCGTCGTCGTCTGGGGGAGGGAGCGGAGGCGGAGGGGGGATAAGCTGCCAGGACTGCGGGAACCAGGCGAAGAAGGACTGCGTCCACATGAGGTGTAGAACTTGCTGCAAGAGCCGAGGGTTCGACTGCCAGACCCATGTCAAGAGCACCTGGGTCCCAGCTTCCAAACGCCGCGAACGACAACAACATCTTGCTCAACATCAACAACAACAACAAAACATCTCCTCCTCTGCCATGATTCCTCACGAACATCATCGTCAACAACAACAACAACAACATGGTCATGAAATTCAAGTCCATCCCAAGAGGCACAGAGACAGTAGTCAGAATGTTGTTTGCCCTACTCGTAATTTGCAGACCAACATTACTACCACCACCACCACGCCAGGTACTTCTGGTGCTACTACTACTATACTGTTATAATACCATTTTTTGTGTTATTGAGAGAGAGAGAGAGAGTTATAAGGGAGATAGAGAGAGAGAGGGTAAAAGGGTTTTCCATTATATATGATATATCGATTGCGTGTGTAAATAGAGGCCAGAAATCGATCCCCTCCTCCTCCTCCTCATCTTCTATCTATCTCTACATACTAAAAAACCAAACCCCATTTCATCACCAGCTTTTTTTTTTTCATCTGTCTTTTCCTTCTCCAAAATACTGTTCTTTGGTAATCCTGACGACTAGATCTCCAGGAAAGACACTGTTTTCCCTTTCCCTCACTCTCTCTCTCTCTATCTCTCTCTTCATTCTCTTTCTTTTTGTTGATATCTGTGTATCAGCATGTGAATATGTGCTACTACCTCTCCATGCGCCATTTCTGTATACAACAAAAAGGTTAAATCTTTACATGTGTGTGTGTGTGTATATATGTTGATGAATGTAATTGGTTTAATAATGGAAGGTGATGTTGTGGTAGGATTGGAAGTGGGGAACTTTCCGGCGGAATTGAGCTCAAATGCGGTGTTCAGGTGCGTGAGAGTGAGTGCGGTGGAGGACAATGATGATCAGTACGCGTATCAGACGGCCGTGAACATCGGTGGCCATTTGTTCAAAGGAATTCTCTACGACCAAGGCCCCGAAACTACCACCTACTCCGCTTCTAACATGGCTGCCGCCGGCGAGAGCTCCTCCGGCGGTGGAGATGGAGGTGGAGTTCAGCCGTTGGATCTCATCGCCACAGCCGCCGCCTCCCAACCGACGGCGCCGTTTGATCCCTCCTCTCTCTACCCGCCTCCGCTCAACACCTACATCGCTGGTACGCAATTCTTCCTCCCACCAAGATCCTAGAGCTACCTCATATATATATATATATATATATAATTCATGACAACGAGTAGTACTGGTACTACTACGCCATGAAAAAAGAAAAAAAAAGAAGAAGAAGAAGAAGAAAAGATTTCATCTTCTGATCTCTTTCTTTCTCTCTCTCTCTATCTGTCCTCTCTCTCTCTTTCTCTCGAGTCATGACCAACTTTTTTTTTTTTAGATGAAATTGTAGTACATTTGACACACTCAATGAACTAGCTAGGAGAGTTAAGCTAGAAAGAAATTGTGAACGAGAGGAAATGATGATGCCGATGATGATGTTTTTTTTTTTTTTTTTTTTAAATTTATTATTATGAAAAGAAAAGGAGAAAGATCTTTCAATATGCTTATTTTATTTGAATACAATTAATTCTTCTTTCTCTCGTTAATAGAACTGATAGTTTTGGTGGTTATGTGGTTGTGGCTTATAATCTGTTTATTCGATGTGCTTGTTCTTCTACTTGATATAGTTATTATTATTATTATTGGAGTTTCCTACTCTTCTGGGGTTGAAATCCACTTGTCTTTTCTGTTTGGTTTTTGAATTTCGAAGCTGCTTTTTCCCTGTTTACCCGTATGTTTGCCGGTTTGAAATGGGAAAATTACTTGGTTTCGTGTTTTGTGGGACAAAATATAGATACAAATTAGACCAACACTCTTTTTTTTCCTCTTGGTATGGGCATTTGGGCTGTCCAGCCATGCATGAGCAGCATTCAAGTCCACAAGGTTGTAGGAAATCTCTCTCTCTCTCTCTCTCTCTATTAAACTTCCATATTTTCTGCGTACAACATGCAAAGATGTGACCTTTGTAATCAGAATTAATGGAGATGTGACCTTTGTAATCAGAATTAATGGGAAATTTACTGCTCGTCATATGGTCTAATTGGTTTAATGAAAACTAGTTCTTGATTATTATCTTTGTCATGCATTCAGAGTATATAATGTATACTCGTGTGTGTGTGTGTAATGACGTACGTTCTTAATTATCACGAGTGATTGGAAAATATATAGGATGTGGAAAAAAGAAAAGTAGAGGAAAAGAGATCAGATTGAAAGGCTTTATATTCGTTTTACGAAGCATCTGACCCATGACATGTTCCCATTTTACATACATTAATGGTTTTTTGCAAAGATTATCCATCTCTCATTTCCCAATAGAAGTCTTTCAGTACTACCATAAAAATGGTTTCTATAAGCCCATGCTTATTCCATTAATGCTTGCAACTAGCTAGTAAAACTTGGTGAACATGCTTGTGTTGATTTATATATATATATATATATATATGTGTGTGTGTGTGTGTGTGTACATACGTATGTATACTAATCACAGACATATATTTATATGTGCGTAATAAGAGCAGTAGAGCACTTCAGTGTTGGAAACTAGGAATTGTGGAAGATGAGAGAATTGTCTCCTGAGGAAATTTAAAAAAAATCTATGTATAGCTGGTTAGTATAACGATTATTTTTTGTCCACATTTTCCTTATAATGTTGTTAAAAAATATTATTAGATATTGGCTTCTACATGTATAAAAAACACTATTTGACTCAAATTAATCATTTAAAAAATAGAACTAATGGTTTGATTTAGGGCATATATATATATATATAATAATTATGTATTTGTATATATGTTTACACACACACACACGTATATATATATATATATATATATATATTTATATGTATAAAGTTAATTATTTGATATTACATCCCTTGATATCTGTCCCACAATTCAATTTCTTTCATCGCTAGATTTCAATGTGTTTCAAATTTAAACTTACATTTAGATCGGTTAAAGATTTCTATAACGAACTGAAGAAGCTCCCTTGAAATTGTAATATTCTTGAATATTTAAATTTAAATTTAAATTTGTGCAGCTTGTACGTAGTTGGATTGTAGGATAGAATTTATGGTCGTTGGAATGCTTGTTTTATACGTGGATAAGAACAAATCTTATGTTAGGATGGTTCATCTGTTATATAATATTTGATCCCGCCAATGACCCTTTATTCTTTTTTGGGCTAATTTAAGTGGAAAAAGTGAAATTCTAAACTGATAAATTTTGAATTTCAAAAGCGACATTTTTCTTTCTCATTTAATTTCTTGTTATACATACATATATATGTATATATATGTATACGTATATTTATCCTATGTATTCATGTATATAGTGCGTAGAACCCCGATCTAACAACCCTGACATAACTACTAAATGAAAATTTTAGTTAGACATTTGTCTTACAAATTAATATGTTAAGAACCTAGTCTTATATTGAAAATTTTTATTTATAGAATTCTTTTGGCTAATCCGGTGGAAGTGCGGAAAATGTTTTTATGTCTTATAATAATTTTGCAACTTGCAACTTGGTTATAGTCTTACTTGATTATTAACGAAACAATAGCGTAATAAATGTAAATTAAAAAATCCCCCTAAAAAAAAAAAGATTTGAAGCAAAAGAAAAAAAATATATCATTGTAGTATACTTATGAAAAATTCAGTTTATATGTGCCTCTTTTTTTACTTTTTTTTTTTTTTTTTGTCTCTCGCTAATAAATTAATTATGTTATGCAAAATAATATATTTGAACTTTTATGACATTTTAATCAACATGTGTGCATGATATTTTAATAATTAATATGGTATAATACTATTGGCAAGAGATAAAAGGGGACACGGAAATTGGATCATAAACATGTGCGCATGATGTTTTAATAATTAATATGGTATAATACTATTGGCGAGAGATAAAAAGAGGACATGGAAATTGGATCATAAACGTTAACTTATAGTAGAAAAAGAAAACAGAAAGAGAAAGAAGAAGAAGAAAAAAAACATATTTTAAAGCCCTAGAAGAAAGTCGTACTCTAGCTTTCGCGGTGTGTCACTAATTATGGTAGGTATTTGTACATTTGATAAATCTTGTTTGGAGTCGTAGTTGGTACTTTTGTGTTTGTTGGAATTGGGGCAAAGTTGAGAAGCAAACGATTTTCTTCGCTCTTTATTATATGGAGAAGAAGTACTTGCAGTTCATTTCAGTTCAGTTGTCACGAGCCGGTTAGATATTTGTTTTTGGGTAAAAATATGTGGCAATTTCTAAACTGTACGAGTTTTTACAACTAAGTTTCGATACTTTTCTTCTTTTTCTTATTATTATATCCGTAGGAAAAAATAAGTGTAAAAATGGGTAATTTTTATATAAAGATCAATGAATGAGAAGTACATTTTATATGTACAAGAGAAAAAAAAAAAAAAAAAAAAGGAGAAATTGCCTATTAAACATATAACAAAAGTGTGTAAATTAAACCCCTAAGTAGTGTTTATTATTTATCACTATTATTAGTCGTCCTGTCTCTGTTAACCTATTTTTTCATGGAAAATTTTTAGCGGAAGAACTTAGCAAGATACAAATTAACCAGCATTATTATTCTTACTAGCATTGTACAAAAAAGACAATTTTTTTTATTGCATGTCATGTGAATTGTTTGAAAGGTCAAAAAATAGATTAATCAGCCATCTTTATAAGTACGAATATTAAAAAAATTAAATAAGACAATTTTTAATTTTTTTACATGGTTAATTTATTTTATTAAAAATATATGATAACATCTTGAAGCTCTTACTACTTAATAAATTTGGAGATATCTTAGTGAGACTAGAATTTAAAATATTTGAGTACCATCATTCACTGAGTAGTGTCTTGTAACTAGATTTTTTTTTTTGTTATTTAAATTATTAAGAGAAGAGAATTCTTTAGTACGTATAAATGGTACAGTTATGATACTGCTATATTTTATTTGATTTCCTCAACTTTACATATCTTTTTTTTTTTTTTTTAAATATCATTCTTACATAATTCATCTTTTTTTAAAGGCAAATGTACCTATCACAAAATTTTCCTCCATATTTCTACCAAAAATTTTTTTCCCTCCATATTTATTTGTGAGTGTACGTCCAAATAAATGATTTGAAGGAACCACAGACACAGAAGGAGAACATGTATAGTTTTCGTGACTGCATATATAAAATGAGAAATATATATACACACACGTGTAAAGTAATATTTAATTTAGTGATCTTTGTTAAGTCTTATCAACTCAGCTTCAATCTTGTGGAAGATGCAATGTGACATCTCTTCATTCTAAGCAGCTAATATGTGTGCGTGTATATATATATATATATATATATATATGTATATTAGCTTTATTTGTGTTTTAATTTAACATTAATTAAATTATATTTTTTTGACTTAATTTTTATTTTTATTTTTGAAAAATTAACACAAATTAAAATTAGTTTTTGAAAATTTAACCTACTCTAATTTAAAAATTTTAACTCCAACAGACGATCTAAACGGAAGCATATTCACATAATCCCACAACAAAGTTACATAATTTTATTATTCCATTCATCTCTTTCCAATTATCTCATTTAAACCTAGATGTTTAATTAACCTAGAGAGAATTCTTGTTTAATATAGCATATCAATTATTCCTAATATTTCTTATTTAAACTCCATATTAACACCTCACGTGCTGCTAATTCCATTCGAAACCTGACCAAAATTTTCTCACGTTTTCATTAAATTTGATCCTTTTTTTTTGGGTTGGGAAAGGGGTAGGTGGAGGTTGTCTCCACCACAAGTTTAGGGCTTGAAGACAAAGCAATTTTGTCACATAAGTGTGCAGTGCTTGTACTATAGGGTGCAGCTGTTTGTTATGCCCTCTTCCCAAAAACAAAAACAAAAAAAAAAGTTTAGTTTTTTTTGGACTTAAAAGTATAGAGAATTTGAGTTTTATATTATATTTTATGATAAAATCAGATGTAAAATTATCTCTAACTAGATTAATTATACCTACAACAATTCCATTCATTAACTTAAAAGTGAACATTTAATGTTGTTGTAATTATTAGAGCTCTCTAAAAGAAAAAGGGTTAAAACAAGCATCTTTTCAATGGTGAGAGAATTAATTCAATTTGGCGAGGAAGATTTTAAACTGCCTTTCCCAATGAAAAAGAATTGGGGAAATTAAAAAAGAAGCAGAAGAAGGAGGATTCGACTTTACCAGAAGATGATCATGATATATATGACTACATTCCTTGTTTCTTTTTTTTTTTTTTTTTCCTCAATATTAATAAACTTCCACTTTTCTCGGATTCTCATGTTCCCTTTAGAAGCACAAATTAAGAGGAAGAATTACAACAATCCTCTCTTTTGTTTTTTTGTTTTTTATTTTTTTAAAAATATTTTTAACAACTTATTAAGGAATGACATTCTCCTTTAGCAACTTCTACCTGAAGTTCTTTCCCTTGTTGAAATTCTAATTTTTACTTCCTTTTTTTTTTTTTTTGGTATATATATGAATATTTTATTGTAGTTTTAGGTAAATATCCACTTCAACAAATATTTAACAATTTCCAGAAAAGAGAAAAGAATCAGTTCTTTAACATTTTTCCCCTTTTAAAAAGAATTAAATTTTTTACTTATGAAAAAAATCCAATAATTAATGTTTTCCTCAAACAGTCAATCATTACTTCTACATATAATAAACGAGCCCTAGCATCTTCCATCCTCCCAGAGAAAAACAAGACATAAATCTCCATAATAGACACACACCTATACTTCATAATTAATAAGCTTAAACATCCAAACATTATAATAATTAACATATAGATATATATATATATATATAATTAAGTAGGTACTAGTGTAAATAATTAGTAAGAGTGAATTAGATTGTACCCACCTGAACATTTCTCTCTCCCAACATTTATGCAGCCTGTCCAAAACCCTCTTTCCACCAGAGCTCAAACGACAACATTTGCTTTTGCCTCATCAGCCAGACTAATTCCTTTGCTTTCTTCTACATATTTAGTTATGGGCAACCTCAAAAACACTAATCTATTCATGGGTTAGAGAGAGAGAGAGAAGGAGAGAGAAAGAGAGAGAAGAAGAAAGAGATTTGATATATATTACATACATACATACATATGTGTGTATATATATATATATATATATAAATATTCAACGATATGTAGAAAAGGGGGTCTGAAACAGAAATGACTCCAAACCCATATACGGAACAAAGTTGAGCCATTCCAAACAAGTAAAAAAGAAGTATTAGGGCAATATAGGGTTGGTTAGCATTTTCAGTCGGGAGGGTTATAGGGTGAGCCCAACAATGGAGTTTTAATGCTTCACTACTACTAGCTAGAGCTTCAATTTTCTTTTTTCTTTTTTTTTTTTAAGTTTTTTTTTCCTTATTATTATTGTTTTTTAAAACTTTCTTTCCTTTCTTTCTTGTGGGCATCATTGGATGTGGTCCCAAAAAACCAAGGGTCCTAACTGCAAAAGGTAGCTTTGATGAACTAGTGCAGTAGCTGCTTTCAAAATCCTATTTGCTTCTGAGTAAAAGTAGGAGACAGCCTGTTTGAAGGAACTGTGTATGATTAAATGGAAAAAAATGGTGTGTTTTTCTCTCTCTTTTTTATTTTTAATTTTTCTTCTTGATTGAAACACACATATGTATATTTGATACCTATATATATATATTTATGTAAATGTATATATATAGAGCTTTGTAATAGTCTGATGAATCGTCTCTTCAATGGGTCAGCGTTATATTCTCTTTGGTAGCAGAGATATAGTGAATAATGATTTTAGTCAGTCTTTTTTATTGTTCTTTCATTCCACCAAAGGATGTTTGGTCGAAAAGCAAATTTTGCAATGTAGAAAAGAAAAAGAGGGGGGGGGGGGGGGGGGGGGGGGGAAAGAGAGAGAGAAATGTAAGAATGGAAGTAACTAAAAAGTGAAAAGAAAGAGAGAGAGAAAGAAAGAAAGAAAGAAAAAGAAAACCCACATGCCGTTTTTAAAGCAAACTGACTAGTAACAACTTTTATTGTTTGTTCCTAAAGTTTGTCCAGTTTTTTCATGTACGTGAAATATCTCTCTGCACAACGTCGTGGGAGAGAGAGCTAGCTAGCTTGCTTTTCTTTTTGAATGTATCATCTTTTTGGGAGAGGTAGCAAAATTTAAAAAGACAAGTCTTCTCTCTATTCTTATAATATATATATATATATATATAATCCCTAACTTTAGTGTACGGATTTTCTTATCTATTTCCCTGTAGTCAGATTCTATAACACCATTACTTCAGACTTTTTAGTCTATAATGCTTTGCACTTTAGTAAATTATTAACCTCAAAAAATTAAAAAAAAAAAGAATTAAAAAAATAAGCCAAAGTAATAACTAGCTAGAGCATCATCATGCATAGCTTGATTAATAAAGCTAAAGTCCCGTCTCTTTTCCTATGTATTAATGTGCCTATCATGTTGTAAACCTCTTTAACCGTAGAAGCTACATATATATATATATATATGTGTGTGTGTGTGTGTGTGTGTGTGCGTACAGATATATGTATATGTATATGTACATGTAGATATGGTAGGCCAATATGTAGGAATTAAGTCGAAGAATCTTAACCAAATGCAAAGCTTGGCTAAAATCTCCCACAATCTGAGGAGAAAGAAAATGACCAATGAACTTGGTTTCCACAAGTTTAAAATAACAGGATTTTTTTAAAGAAAAGCTTCTCTCTCTCTTTCTCTCTTTAAAGTTTAAAGCTCCATATTGTCTGCAATGAGATCGTTTATAAAGTTTTTGGATAAAAGAAAGTCGGTGCCACACCAAATTAATAGGTCATTAGGAGATATGATTGTCTAGCTTATAGGATATGACTGTATTTAGATTGAGACACTTGTATCCAAGTACACCGATCCCGTCAATGGGTAAAATTACCCAATTATTGTAGGTGCTCAAATTATTTACGTACTTTTTACTGTCATTTCTTGAAGACATATCCATCCACACCCATTAAATTTTTTATATTTTATTTTGATTAATGATATCTTCGTTCTTATCAGATCACAAAAAGAATTTTTTGATAGAATATGAAAAATTTATTATCTATAAAATTTTATTTTAAATCATCATATTTTTTATCAGATTCTGTCGATCTAATTCTCGGAAATATACATGATCACTGAGGATACTTCCTTTGGATGTAATATCCTAGTAGATGCTATATATGGTTTTGTTGGTAAAACCTTCTTGGCAAGTTGGGTGTGTTTGGATAGGGTGCAATCAATTTTGGTGGGAGTTTTTTGGCCTCCACTTGTGTTTCATCTTTTATTTCAATTTCACAATCGTATGGCGAGTCCCACTATAACAAATCTCACATTGACGGGGAGTGAGGACCTTGAGTGATTTATAAATACTATGAGTTCTCTTCTAGTTAGTAATTGCTTGGAAGTTGTTATTTAGTGGAATACACTTATTGGTCCATATGACTTCTCTTTCTGAAGACCCTTGTGATCGATCTGCTTCATGGGATGTGTACGTGTCTACTTGCTTGTGTATATACCCAAACAAAATTTTACAATCGTGCGATGAGTAGGCCTACTAGTTTAAATGCTCTTTACCCTTTTTAGATGTGCTTGTTTTTCTTTGACTCCAATAATTGTACCTCGTTTATATGATTATTTGCACTCAAACAATTTGAACATGAAGTTGAACATCCCCCACCTTGGTTGGGCCTTTGCCGTAATCACCACGACTCTACCTATCAGCCAATGACAGTTTTTACCAGGTCGTAGATTCAGATGAAAATGAGCAGGTAAATAATGATATCTGAGGAAAAATTAAAAAGGTTGAAATTTTTTTAGGAGTTTTAAGACTAAAGGTCTCCTTCTTAGTGCGGAAATCAAGGCATATGAGGTTTAGAGTTTTGTCATTGTCCCCAATTCTCAAGGCAGTAATTAGTAAAGAAAAAACAAACACACTACTTCTGTAAAAACTACAGGCCAAAATTTATTGAAGATGCATGTGCGTCAGCTCGCCTTTGCCGTTACATTACATACATGAATCTTTACAAGCAAGAGCTCTCGCAGGAAGTACATGTAAATTGCACTAGGAAAAACGCAACGAATAGAAGTGAAGCATGTCTTTTCGATGTTTTTGTTGGTTCTCATTCCATTATATATGATTGAAGAGCCTTAACCTGATGCAGTTTCCTCAGAAAACGGGACACCTATCCGACATTCAGCATCTGCCTTGCTGCTCACCCTGAGCTGGAAGTTTCGTCAGCTGTGGGCTGTATTCACCGAAAACCAGAAGAGGCACGGGGTTTCCCCTTCCCGGAGTTGAGGTGCTGAATGACAAATATGACTCCCATTACGAGTATAAGGCAACCAACTAGCGTGCTGAAGAAGAGGGCACCTGGTTGCCTGGTCTGGACAAAACCATAAACCCCAGTGGACGTCACGAGAATAAGGTCGGTCAGGCCATCGTTTGAGAAGTCCTCGCAGATCAGGGCATGTGTAGGTGTCGCCGGAAGGTCTACGGATGCTAAAATACTCCCTCCAGGAGAAATCACAACAGCCTCTTGCTCTCCAGCTGCAAGGACCACTTCTCTATTATCATGAAGTCGCAAGGCGAATGCCTTCAATGTAGGGACCACAGTTCCAGCATCCATCATTCCGGAAGGAGATGGAAGATTCGACCATGTAGCTCCCGTGGAGAGGTGCCACTGCCAAACAGCACCATGTCCATGCAATCCAGGGGAGTATGATGTTACCTGAAAAAAGAAACAACACTAATAAATAGACCGTCCAAAAAAAAGAACATTGTACACTGAATGCCGAAAATAGGAATCTCGTAAGCCCATGAAAGATATGCACACCTCCCCTCGATTCGTCAAGAATACAACGTCACCATGGCTTCCCTTGCGATGCCTATGGCCATCATTTCTTGGGATGAGAATGGGGGTTGCCACCTCCAAGGAAGCTAGATCTTGAGCTCGACCAAAGTGTCTAGCAAATTCTGGATTCTGGAATAAGTTAAATGGGGAATGATGACAGATAGAGGCATTGAATAACTGTTCTCTCACTGGTACACCAGAGGTTGCAACAGCCCAACAAGGTCGAAGCACTTCCATAGATCCACTAACAACAGTCTGCTCAGCGCCATTTCCGCCCACAGCCTAAGGAAGGAAAGTGTTCAAAAATCTGTCATTTGGAAATCAAGCAATTGTACTTGCATCCGAAGGATTGTGTTATCATTACCAAATTTTCATAGCAGCATCAGAGAGAGATGTAAAATCAAATAAGTAGCTTTGCTAAGATAACATTAAAACGCAACAAAACTTATCCATGCTCTACATTCTCAAGCATCCATAACTGAAAAACAATAACTTCGTTAGGGTTTTGTGTGGCTCTTGTATTTAGTAACCAATTGTAACATGCCATGCAATTGTTCCTTGCGCCCAAATCAACCATGTAATTATTAAACAAACCAACAATTTATAACAGTGGGTAAATACATCAACACACCTCTGAAGATTGATAAGGGAACGATTATCATCCATTTCCCAAAAAATAAACACTGATGCAGAAATGCATTAGTCAATTGGGTTTTAAGACTTCTAGAAGTCCAAATAAGATACAAGAGTAGGAGGAGAATGGACCTGGACATGGTCTAGGACTCCATCACCATTAATATCAGCATGAAGGCCGCCTTCTTGAAGATGAAGCTGGCAAGATCAATGAATTTTTTGTTAGTCAATGAAGCAGATCATCTAAAAATACAAATACAAAAGAGACAAATTTGGCGATTTGAACTAGCTGAGTCTATGACAAATATTAAGAGAACTTGGGTGGCAGTATATTTGATAAGAGTAACAGACTAGGCTACGACACCAAGACGGAAACTAAGTTCCCACTCATGACCCATATAACAAGCTACACCAAGTAAGAAGTGTAGAACAATTAACTCATACGGACCACCATTGTCTAACCATTCATCAACAGAAGCCGCTTCCCAGATTGGGTAAAAGTGCAAACCTATAGCTGCAGAAGTAGGAATAATGACACCAGAAATAATATTGTTTCCATAAAGTAGAGATCCAGAAACAGGTTCACGAATACCATCAATATCTACTGGAGGGGCAGCAATGAAAGCGATAATAAATACAGAAGTTGCGGTCTATAAAGTAGGGATCATCAAAACACCAAACCATCCAATGTAAAGACGGTTTTCAGTGCTGGTTATCCAGTTACAGAAGCGACCCCATAGGCTTTCGCTTTCGCATCTCTCTAAAATTGCAGTCATGGTAAAATCTTGGTTCATTTAATCATTAATCATCAAGGACTCCCAAGCACAGGAATTCTCTAAAAACAGACATAGATAATTGACCTTACAAATAGTTCGACCAGTTGCCAAATGAACAGCTTCTATTCCTTCTTTCTGATGAGCCACAATGACATTAGGGAGCCACCAAAGCTGTGTATAGTTTGTTATGGTAGGAATATACTGTACTGGCTGCGACAACAAAAGATACAAGATTAGGAATGGAAGTAAACAATGCAGAATAAAAACATGGCTTGTTGACAAATCTTGCCTTCTTAGGTTTAGCTGACCCAGCACGCTCCGTTACTTTGCCAATGAAGTTCGGAATTTTCTTTGTTGAGTCCTTCCCTGGAGGATGGTTTTCCTCAGGCTTGTTAATAGGTAGCGCAACAGATTTTCCAGGTGTTTTCTTCAATGTCTTCCTTTTGTGCCGCCTGAAGTGCGCTAATTTCAGCACAGTATCTTCTCTCCTATCCTGATAATTAATTATGAAATGTCACAAGTACTGACCAACAATGGGAAAAAGAATATAAAGAAAAAGAAAATAATACTTTAACTTACCCAATGATGTGGCATAACTCCAAGAATTGATTCTCTAAATTCCCTACACTCAAACTACAACACAACAAATTTCAGGGAGCTGATCTCAAAAAGATAAGCCTAATTTTAAGAAAAGTAATTTTGATCAAAGCAAAATAAGTGCCAAAATTACAAAGAATAGAATAAGAACATGTCTAAACTAGAACTTAAATTTAAAATCTACAATTTGGCATACGTATACATGTCAGCGAGATTCTGTATTAAGAGCTTATTCATGCCAACTTTTAAGATAAGCAATCCTCAAACTTGAATTTAAACATGGAGCCACACTGATAAATCATGCCAAGGATGTATAAGCACAGCTATTATGCATCACATTTTGAGTAACAGCAGCACAAGGATTATATTTATTTGTGTAATATCTTCACAGCGTACCTCTCCTGGATGACGGCTATTAAGAGACTGAGCATCAAGCTTGTAGTTATGCTGTGGAATCATCTGAGATGCATCTGAAGAGTGTCCTTCAACATGCTAGACAAAAGGAATCATGAGATTAGTAATTTGAAAAGTATTACACCATTTAGACTGTAATGTAAAAAAGCACTTCTCAATTAGATTGTAACAAGAAGTATTTATCAAAAAAAACATTAAGTGTTCAAGAAAGGTCCCCCTTTCTCCACCAATATGATACATTAAGGTTCACTAAACTCCGTGATGTTCACAACAAAAATGAATTCCTACGATAGAGAACTTAAATGCTAAAGGCTCAAAGCAATATAAATCAATTAAATCTTAATGTAGCAGACGAGCTAATGAAAGAACAGAGGCGAGAACTGTGATCATCCTCTAGTGTATTCACTCATGAAAGGAGCTCAAGCTCTCAAGCAACAATCTGAAAATTACAAGCCAAGACGCTGTTTGAGAACTCTCAGGGTATTTAACCCTAAAACCTAACGACCGAATGTTTAAGAAGCTAAAAACGACAAGTCGTAGACGAGCTCAGACCTTCAGAGCAAATTACAAAACAAACGACAAAACAAAAGTCAAAGGACTAAAAACAACCGAATACAATCCAAACGACAACATAACCACTAATTATTGAAAGAAATGACAAACTAAAAACAAAGCTCCTGCATCAAATCTACAGAGACATACAGTCAAAAAGAACAAAAATCATTTCAGTTTCAAGCTGGGGCTTTCAAGAATTTGGCAGCTAATTGACACATGAATGCACTAAAGCTTGAAAATAGAATACTACAAAAGACTAAGGAGTCTATCTGTTAGAAATGCAATTCCTCGAGGAAGAGCAATCGACAGGGGGTCATGACAATGTTACTTGTAACATTCAGCAAGAACCATGGTAGCACGTACATAAAACTCAAGTAAATTATATCCTTGGACATTTGGGTTTGCATTTGGGTTTGGGCCTCAGTTCTCCCAACCGATTGGTCATCATCATGAAATTTTTTTCTTTCAGTAATTCAAAATGAAAAAAACTCACCTCATTTTTTCCATGCCATCTGACAATACCAGAGCCGCCGGCAAATGCATAAAACTTAAAATGGCGTGAATCTACAGTTCCTGGATTTTCAGATGCCTACATAAGTGTTAAAAGTAAAGGATTAATAATAACACAGACAAGTGGGGGAAGAAATGAATAAGGAAAGGCATCGAGATGCTCTTACTAGTATGAGTATCTTATTACTAACTTGCCATACATTGAGGGGAAAAACCTCCACGTGAGTTAAAAAACATGCACAGATCTTAATTCACAGTTCAGAGGCAAAATGCAACCATATTGTTATTGGAGTAGCCATTTAATATTGCAGAGCTAAGCATCCAAAAAAGAATATATATGTCATAAAAAAACATGGATGCCTTTGCACTTTTGTTCAATTTTATCTTCCACTCATTAAACGCAAAATATTTTACTGAAAGTTTGATGGTGTATATTTGACACTTTGCTTTGGCATAGTTGCTGCAGAGTAGATTTAAGAATTCTGCATCAAGGTGGAACTAGAAATTCATCTTGCCGCTATCAAAACTCAAAACAGTTTTTGCAATATTACTAATGGAAAGGAACTTTTTCACCGAGTTTAATAATGACCTAGTGAGTATCACCTTAGTAATTGTCAATTTAATAAGAGAATAAATCCAGTTGCAGAATGTGCAAATGTCGTAATCTTCCACAAAATCGAAATAAAATACAACAGCAAAAAAAAACGAAAACAAGCAAATGTCAATCATGCATAAGCACGAAAAAAAAAAAGGGCTGTACCTCCTTTTCAGTGTCACTTCTTCCACGGTGCTCGGTACTCTTCTCCGCTTCAATCTCTTCAAAAGGGTCCAAAAGAATCTACAACGGTGACAAGTTACATTACTTTTCCAGCGAAAGAGAACGAGAATATAGAAATCGGTAATGTTGTTGTTTTAAACATGACATCGATTTGATAACTCGAGAAGTAAATAATTACATAGAAAATGATAAAGGACATACATGAGGCTGAACTTCCATTCTTCCACCAACAATCACCAGTCCAGAATCGCCATGCTTGAGGGTATAATTGCTAATTGAGATTGCAATCTCCCTATGGTGAGCATTATGCGGAAAATCCTCCTGTTAAGCAAATTAACAATTATCTAAGTGCAATTAACAGAAAAATAATCCGGTAAACAATAACGAATACGGAATCAACAACAAAGAGACGAGCTCTGAAACCTGCAAATTGTTCTCCCATAGCTTCTTGAGGTTAGAGTCGAAACACATGACGGACCAACCCGACGTAACGACGACGAGAACATGCTTCCGAGCTTTCCCTGGTCTAGGACGCTCGATGACGCCGGCGGCCATGGCGACGGCGCGTCTCCCACTCGAGACGCGGACTTTGTCAGGCAAAAGGCTCACTTCCGCGAGCACGCGCGCGTTGCTGAATCCTTCGTCCACGCGACGACTGTACGGCTCCAGAACCTAATGCTCACGCGCCGTCACGATTTTCCAAAACACGAAACCCTAGGACGGCATTACAGAGACCAAAAAACGAAAAAAAAAAAAAAAAACCTGGATTTTGGCGTCGTGAGTGGCGACGAGGACTTCGCTCTTGCCGTCGCCGTTGAGATCGGCGACGATCGGCGGCGGGAGACGCTCGCCTTCGAACTTGATCGGGTACTCGTCGGAGAGATGCATCCACGCCTCTCGGAAGGAGAAATCGCCCTCATGCTGAGATCAAAGGGAAGAGAAATGGAATCGAAATCACAGAAAAATGGTGAAATGAAGATCAAAGTCGGGAAATTGAGAGAGGGAGATTGAGAAGAACCTGAAGAGAGAAGAAGATGGCGAAAGCGGAGAGCATGAGAATGGCCAAATCTCGCTTCCTCATAGTGAGGGAGTTTCTGCGAATTGAATACTGAGCTCTGATCTTCTTCTTCCTCCGCCGGAAGGTGAAGGTGAAGGTGCAGGTGAATTGAAGACTGGAATTTTTTCCAGAAGATTCGGAGGAGCTTTAATCGGAGAAGGTAGGAGCAGAGAAGAACATGGCGGAGTTGAAAGTTGACTCTGGACCCTCAATACTAAAGCCAGCCGGAGAGATTTTTGCTTTCGCTAACTTACCGTCTGAGCCCATGTCGTTTTTTGTTTGGATGTCGGTTTCCCGTTAATTTACTGTTTAAGCTAATGTCGTTTTTTTAAATAAAGACATGTCGTTTTCGTTTGGACGTCGGTTTCTACATGATTTTTGTTCTACACTCTCGTTCTCTTCTAAAACGGGTAAATTTCAATTTTAGCTCTTGAATGTTTGGACGTCGGTTTCTTGTTAATTTACTGTTTGAGCTAATGTCGTTTTTATTTTTCTTTTTTTGATAAAGACATGTCGTTTTTGTTTGGACGTCGGTTTCTACATGATTTTTGTTCTAAGACTTGTTCTCTTCTAAAGAGGGTTAATTTCAATTTTAGCTCTTGGATTTTGCTATTGATTTCTTAAGATAAAAAATAAGTTAAAAAAGTGACATCATGAAAAATAGATGGATGCTATTTTGACTAAATAAATATTAGAAGGTTGATTGTATGAGTGAATTGAATCGGAATCACGTTATTCAACTAATTTTAACATTAAAAAAAATCAATATTTTAAATTAGTTTTGGTTAATTCACCCAATTAACCAACCAGCCGATATTCATTCTACTAAATTATCTCACTTACTCATTAAGTGAGTCTTAAATGTTTCATTCCATCTTTTTTTTTTTAACTTATGTTTCTATCACAAACGAATCAATAATAAAATATTTGATAACCTTTGAAAAAAATTTGACAAGTTCAAGTGTCAATGATATCACATTATAAGTTAGAAAAATTGGATAAATAAACAGTTTTTAAATACTTAGTTAAGTAAATAGCTGATTTTTTTTAATTTAGAAAATTAACTGTTAATCAAAATTAAGCTAAAAATAAAACATATCTCTTTTAAGTTTTAGGAACAAAATAAAACAACTTATAGGGTGTTTTGTGTTTGAGTTGAGTTGAAATTTTTAAGTTTGAATAGTAATTTTTGTTGACTTTTTAGAAAAGACAAAAAACTTTTTCAGAAAAAACAAAAAACTTTTTCAGAAAAAGATAAAAATTTGAGTTTAAACCTTAAGTTTAAGTTTAAACTTGAGAGCCAAACTTCCCCTTATACTTTTCAAGCTAAAATTTAAATTTAATCCTGTCAAAATTTCAAATAATGACATGTCGTTCTTCAATGACAACATTACATGACGTGTGTGTAATTTTTATGCGACATGTAGTTTAAAGTGTTTTTATTTTATTTCATAATAAGTTTGAAGTTATATGGCTGCTTGCCCAGCGGGGAAGATTTTGCTCGCTAATGTGTTTGAGCTCATGTCGTTTTCATTAGATGTCGGTTTCTATTTTCTCTTCTCATAAAATTATGTCATTTTTCTTGAACGGCGTGTGTTTGATTTAAGCGGTTTTGTTTTGTATTTAAATTTAACTCTAACTAAATTATATTTTTTCAATTCAGTTTTTATTTTTATTTTTTGAAAAGTCAACAAAATTTATAACTAATTTTGAAAAATCAACTAAGTTCACCTCCGACGAACCGGAAGCAAACGGAAACGTAGTTTGTTCGTCATGCTTTTTCTAAAAAATGTAAACGACATATCGTTTTATCAAATCATAAACGACTAATCGTTGGAAATATAGTCGATGTCTCTCCCAGTTGGTGTTACTTCCTTTCAACCAAGCATCTTCTAAGAAAAAAACATGTCGTTTATTAAATTCCTAGTGCGAACTTATAAAATACACACACACACACACACACACACACACTTCTAGATTAAAAAAAAAAAAAAAACGCCAAAAATGTTTGATTAAATTCATTTTTACTATTGTCACTCATTCTGACTAGTAACTTCTAAAAGAAATCTGAATGAATTTTGCAGATAGATTATTTTATTCGAATCTTGAAGTTCTAAAAATCCCACTGTAGGAATCATAAAACCGATAAACTTTATCATCAATTTAAGATCTAATTTTTTAAGAAGTAAATTTCAAGTACACTAATCTATTAACTTGTTCAAACAAAACGTCAATGAGGTTTCTAGCCAAAAAAAAAAAAAAAAAAAACTTCAAAAAGGTAAAATATGAGGCAAAAGTTGATAAACCAGTACTAAAATGGAATATTAAAAAAAAAGTACGTTAAATTTCCTTTTGTGCAGTTAGTTGTCAATTTGCGATCTACAAAAAAAAAAAATATATATATATATATATATTTTTTAACATGTTTGATGATCCCTCTGATATCCAAGACTCAAGCTTTACAGAGAATATCAGAGCATCACCAATCAGCCAACTTCCCGATAAGCCGGACTACAGTAGGAAAGAAAAAAAACAAAAAAAAACAAAAAACAAAAAAAAACAAAACAGGGGATGCCCTACAAATCAAAATGTGGTTGATCAATGCAGATATTTTCTTGACAACAATGCAAAAAGTAGCAGAAAACTCACTCAAAGAGCAATTTCGCAAAGATCGTCAACGTAGTTTTGCCGCATCAAACATGGGAAATATTTTGCCTCTTTCTAGTCTCTACATAGGCGGCAAGTTGAGCGCACTTCGCTTTTGATTCCTCCAACTGCTTCTCTAAACCTGCAATCTATTCAATTCAACATTTGTCAATAAATGCACAAAATGGCTTAAAAAGGCGCAATTTTGGTTGCCCTTTTTTCAAACTCGCAAACCGACAATTCACTTGAAAATGTTTCTTAATAATACCTACCTTCTGCTTTAACTGAGTCTGTTTTACCAAATGTTCATCGCACCTGAGGAAAATCATTTTTTTTGTAAAATAAGAGCCAGACAACATAAGAAGTCAATATGATGCTTCTGTGGTAAAGAGAAAAAGAAAGTTGACGGAGAAAAGGGAAGTAATGAGCTGTGGGAATAAATTTATTGGTATTTTAAAACATAATTTTTTAAGATGAGAAATTATGAGAGGAATGTGAACTGAAATGACAGCCAAAATCAGGTCTTACATGCCACCGAAGTCCGAAAATCAGAGCTTGATCGGTGTAAAACATGATTTTGCAACATAAAACTAAAGTGCTTGATTGAAATACAAAATCAAAAATCAAATATATACCTCCTGAAAAGTTGTATGTTTTCTTCACAAATCTGATCAACAGATAAGGGCTCTGCGTCGTCTATAGTAGCCACTAGGCTATTTGCTTCATAGGACCCCTATAAAGGCAAGCGAATTAAGCATCACTGAGCGAAAAAGAAATAACAAGATTCTATCTAACATTTGCCCAAAGTCCATTAATTAGCATTTTGTGATCCTAAAATTCATGTTGAAAAATCGATCAAGATTCTATCTATCCTAAAGGCAAGCGAATTAAGCATCACTGAGCGAAAAAGAAATAACAAGATTCTATCTAACATTTGCCCAAAGTCCATTTATTAGCATTTTGTGATCCTAAAATTCATGTTGAAAAATCGATCAAGAGATCCCAAGAAGCAATAACAAAGGAAATCTGCATCACTTACGACAGGAAAATCTCTACAAAAGTCGCCACTTCCATGTGGTTTGCCATTACTTTGATCCAGATGCATGTGTCCTGGGGCAGTACCTGAAAGACTGGCAATATGTGGATTGGCGGGCAAGTGCTTCCTAGTGTTAGCAGCATGTTGAACAGAAGACTGAACAGGATGATCCTTTTGCCTGTTTTTTGCACCAGTGCCGGGAGTCTGATATCCCATCAAGTGACAGTTTTTATTCCTGTCTTGTCCGAAACAAATTCCATAAACTAGAATAGTTAATAATTTATCGGGAAAAGAATACCATGAAACTAGGGTCACTCAATTATGAGATCCAGAAAATGAAAATTGAGAACTCCAAAAAAGAGAACAAGTGAGTGGATGCCGGATGTCGAACTAAAATCAATCCCCTCTGAGTGTTAACAAAAGTATCTTCGAGACACAAGTGACTTACCAGTACTCCAATACCATTTGTTTCAGCCTAGTTTCAAGCCGGATAGACAGTGGCGATCTCTCAAAATCTTGCTTGTCATGTGCTGGCTCTATAAAATTTGCTTCAAGAACTCCTACAACATGACAAATAATATAAATAACTGAATACTTAGCAAAAAGTATGACAGGAATACAAAATAAAAATACAAAAAAAAAATAATAATAAAATAAATAAATAAATATAAAACAAAGGAAAAGAAAAAAGAAAAGGGGAGTAATAATACCAACGACGCCATTCCCTCTTGAAGAACCTTCAGAAGTGACTTTCCAGAATGGCTGCAAGTGTGACCAGACGCATAGAATAAGTTAGACATCTTACATAAGTAGTTTCCGGTACAAAGTGCAGAGAATCATCTTCACAAAACAAAACCAACATAAATCATATAAACCTTCATTTGAGTGCTCAATGTATTTCGTTAATTATTATTCCTCTTCTCGTATTTTGATTGGAATGAATTTCTATGACTTAAAGCTTTAGTAACGTTTATGGTCCAAGATAGTAAACTTACAGTGAAAGCAATATCACACAATTCAAACATCAAAGAGCACAGAATGTTTAGCATAATCAGAACATACCTTAATGAGGCGATTCTTATGGTAGACGTTGAATCCACAAACTAGTCCAAAATCAGGTGCTTCTTTTATAAACCCAATTTTTGTTTCCACCGTAATCTAAAGAGGATATCGTGAATAAGTCAAAAATTGAAAAGCTTCTTAAATTATTCAGCTCCCTCTTTTAACCGTTATTTTGATGCTTGAGATTACAAGATCTTAAAAGTTAAAACTCAACTACAATTGACTAAATTTATGCAATCAAATTAGGCTGCTAATGTGACTAGCTTTAGGTTTAAAACCTAATATATGTACAATCATCAAAGAAATTCAAAAGAGAAAAAAAAGTTAGAAGAAGATATGCATCTCGTATCGTACTGAACTTCTTTCATCTTTCAGCACAAGAAATGTAAAGTAGAATAATTGCAGGGATTAACCAAAAAAAAAGAAAAAAAAAAAAAACACAAGGAATAAGAGAACTACGATATTACCTCTTTTGACGTTGTAGCTAGCTGGGGCGTGTACTTTACAATCATTGCATACTGCAACTCATCTGCTATATTATATTGCTCCACTGGTGTTCCCCTTAGTATTATACTAAAGTTTTTAAACCTTTTGAGGTACAACATGGAGGCATATGCCTAAGCAACAGATTAAAAAAAAAAAAAAAAAAGCATTGAACTCAATTCTTTGTCAAACAAATGATGCTGAACAATAGAGATTAAAAGGAGAGAAAAAAAAAAAAAAAAAGGTTGGAAAGTTACCCTTAACGAATACCGAAGGCGGTACGAGATATGGGACTCTAATTGAACTTGTTTTTTGTTTTTAGTTGAACTTCCATGATTAGTTTCATCTCTTAACCGAATATCCTAATCAAGGATCAAAAAGAGCCAGAAATGCAATCAAAATCAGACCTCTCGTCAATTGTAATATGCGAATCTATTTTTAGCTTAAGAGAGAAATGAAATTTCCCTATAACTTATAGCTAAATTGTGGGTCTATTTGACGTCCTCACCCTTGGTATAGAAATCTATTACAACTTTTTGCTATCTATATAGGATTTATACTAAGAATAGACTATATAGAAATGTAGTTTGCAAGGTTTACGCACTTCATACTAGAAAATACCATAAAGGAGTAATGGTACTGCTCATTTCTCTTTTCATTTTTTTTCCAATTGGTTGAAAGTTTTGAGAAATCTAAGTTCCACAAGTAGAACGTCAATGGAACAATACTAAGCAGATCAAACATATGTTTGCCCAAACCAACCGTCACTTAACTATTTTATTGTTAATATAAAGGGTTTGAGTCCATGAGATTGAACGGATGATGGAAAAATAATTCCTGGATAATAAGTAGTGACATAATGCTTACTTAAGCAGAGTTAGATAATCTAAACCAAAAAAGTTTAGGTTTATTCTTCATTCGTATAAATAGTCCATCTGATAAGGGGCCGTTAAACCGTTCAATAATATTGTAAAATTCACAATCAACGTAAATGACAACTTCACTCAAAACTTAAATCCTGATAGCAATACAGCACTCCAGCAATGTAGCTAATACTATCCATACGAAAATTTTACACAAGGTTCAAATACCACTGAGTAAATGTATCTCACCTCATCATCATCATCAAAACTCAATTCATATACACCTTCATCATTCAACCATAGATTGTATATTATAACCTTTGTTCCATGGGCTCCAAAATCATCAAACTGACAAACATAACAAATTATTCAAGAATGACATCTAGTGGTAAATTGTAATATCTCTACTTATACTTTTTAGTATGTTCAGTAACACGTAAGACAAAGTAATGGCAGAAATTGATAAGAAACATAACTCTGGAAACTGTTACTAAAAACCAACATATTATCCTAAATTCCTGTACAAACATAATCAAATGAACCTGTAGCATCAGCTCCTCTTTTGATGTAAAGGGAGACCACTCGAGAATTGTAGTCAAGTTAGAAGACCAATCATCATGCGAACCATAAATAATTGGTTCGGCCCAGTTAGAAGTAATGTCAAAATCAATCTGCATGAAAAAGCAATCCAAGTATGAATTCTGAGAATATATAGACACTAGCAAAGTCACAAGGAAAATTATAAAGATTACCATCGGAACAACAACATCATCCAGCCCAGTTTTCCGTAAGTATGTGTAAGATAAAAGACCAACACTCTGAGTAGCGCGGCTAAAAGACAAATTCAAGGAAAGCACATCACTCAACATCGAAATTCTAATGCTCAATTCCACAAGAAGAAAAATGAAACGACGAAAATCATTAAAAAAAAAAAAAACATACCCTTTACGATTTGCACGACTGAGAACAATAACATCAGCTCCTAGCCGCATTGTACTTGTTTTAAACCCATTACCATCTGGAACATGCATCCACGAAGTGACAAGTTATACAAAAATGTAGAAAGTAAAATTAAAACAACTCCAATGCAAGAATTTAAAAACAAATCGATGTACTATCACATTATATGAGACAAGCTATTTATAACAATTACATTGCCCGATAGTTGTGTTTGTCTTCTTTGTCGAATATCCTAAGCTCATACATTTCCGAATGCATTCCGGGTCCATTCCACCACCATCATCTGCAAGAAAAGCATCAGAATTTCAATCTCTCTTTCACTGAAATGAGAAGAGAGAAAATTCACAACTGGGAAAATTACACACTGATCTGAACCACCTTGGAAGAGTAAAGCCGGAGAATTATCTTTCATAACATCAATTTTATCAACCTTCACAAAAGTGGCACCATTGTGTACCTAAAACAAAGTCCCCCAACCACCCAAAAAAATAAATAAATAAATAAATAAATCAGTTTTTGTGAGTTTGGTGAATCATACAATTTCAGGAAGTTGAATACATTGTTTCTTGTAAATTCTACAGACATTACCTCATCAACAGCATTATCCAAGAGTTCAGCTATGGCTGCAAATTAAATTTTAACAATTAAACTAATTAAAAGACGAAAAATAAAGGAAAATAAAACTGAAAAGTGAAAACTTTGTGAAGCTACCTCCAAAAGCCCACTTATGCGACGTTGCATTCGAATGAAGAAACTTGGGATGAACACGAGCATGTTCCAATTGATCTGACAACAACCAAAAAAAAGAAGGCAAATTCAGACTTGTCAAAAACGAAAATTGAAAAATAAATCGCAAAAAAAAAAAAGAGAGAGAGAGAGAATTAAAATCAAGACCTTCGGAAATAAGGGCGGGCTTGGCTGAGGGATCGACGGCGTAATCGCCGGCCTTCCAGAAGCTTTGAGAGTCAGAGGCTTGGTGTTGTTGGTCGCCGGAGACGGGGGTTGTGGCGGAGCTCAGCTGGTCCGGGTGCTCCTCCCTGAGAGGTCCTCCGGTCCCCGAGGCTGCTCTGTCGGAGGAAGCCTCGCTGTTAACTCCGGCGCCGTCGTCTTCGTCGCTGTCGGTGAGGTCGACCACCGCGACGGGTGGTTGCGTCTTCGGTCGAGGCGGCATTTCAACGACCCAACGGTTTGAAACTCGGAAGTCGTACGAGGTTTTAAAGCCTTGTTTTCCTTTCTGTCGTTTTTTTGATTTATAAACTATACACTGACCAGTTTAGCCTTATTTGGTTCTTCGATGGGTTTGTACAAACTATACATGATGTCGTTTTCTCTGTCATTTCATCTTTTCAGTTGTCGTTCTCATGAGTCATGATGACCATTTTAACCTTAAAAATTCTTTGACGGGTTTGTTTTGAGATGATGTCGTTTTCTCTATCACTTCATTCTTTTAAGTTGTCGTTCTCATGACGTTCTCGTTTATTTTTATTTTCTTACATATGTTCCTCGACTTGAAAATCGTTAAGCGAACTTTAAAAACTCCCGTTTTATCTTTTAAAATTTTGTATTTGTCCCACTTAATCTTATTTATAAGAATTTCCTTTAATAACGTATTTTAAAAAAAAAAAAAAGGAGGACTTAAGAATGTATAAACAAGCATGGCTAAATAAGCGCTCTCTTACTTATTTTGATTGCCATAATTATATAATTAATTTTAAATCAAATAAAATTTTATTGTTTGGATCACATTGATGATGTATCCTGATATAAAAGTAGATCAAATCAATTGATACCATGTCCAGAATTTTTTTAATTTTTAAGAGAACTTGTCATTTTCTCCACATCAGTTTACTTCAATAATGTAGCAAGATGATTCCAGCTTTGTTGTTTACCTTACCTGCAATAAAACCAAATCAATAATGTTTCAGTGTTTTGTCCTTTTACGGTCCTCCAATGACTCAGTGACAACTAAGAAGAACTCATAGGTCATTGCTGACCTGTGCTTACTAATATTTTTACGGATTTTCTGTTTTATTATGTGCCACATGTTTTTTTTTTTTTGATACTCATCGACTTCCGTAAAATTATTATAATTTTCTTAATTTCATATGATTTTAATGTGATAGGACAGTAAAAATGATATATTAGACTGCACATGAGATATTTGCGGCTTATAGCAGACAGTCTGACAAAATCAAACTTAAATAATAGAAGCTATATTTGACATCTTGCTCTTGAAGTGCCAACTTCATTTTTTTGCTACAACAATACAATATAAGCGTCTTTGAAAGTCTACATACATATATATATATATATATATTTCTTGTCTTTTGATAAATCCCAAGAGGCACCTGAACTTTGCTTCCTCTTTTCATGCTCATCAAGTCTGATTCCATGGCCGAAGAAGGCGGTTCAAGTACTTCAGCCGTGAAGATGAGGTGGTGTTCAGTGCCTGAGCGAGCCAAGGTCCACATGGCCTTAATTCTCTTCCAATTTGGCCACGCCGGTAACCATGTCTTGCTCAAAGCTGCTCTAGATATGGGGATCAGCAAGCTCGTTTTTCCATTCTACAGGAATGTCATAGCGCTCTTCGTGTTGATCCCTTCTGCATATTTTTCCGAGAAGTATGGGGTTTTGCTCTCTTCACATCCAACAAGTACTTACTCTCTATTTCTTTTGTGGTCGATAAGGATTTGTCACTTTGTCAAGTTCTGTGCTATGTTTATATTATCGTACTTTTCTTTATATGACATGGTTATGATGTGATTCTGATGGTTAGAAACGGTGTTCTAGTGGTAGATTATTTCATTTTCATATCTACCTCGGAACTATTCGCGTTCATATGTTCCAAGTTAATCTTTAACTAAGTGTATTATGTCTAATATATGCAGGAAAGATAGGCCTCCTTTGACCTTTTCTTTTCTGATGCAATTCTTTCTCCATGGACTTGTTGGGTATGTTTGCCTTTTTTCCCTTTTTTTTTTTTTAATAACAATTTCGCTTTAAAATTTCTTCCTACTTGTTCATTTATTTCATTTTTTTTGTTTGTCTGTTTTTGTTTTTGCTGCAGGATTACATTGAATCAAGGGTTATACCTATTGGGTTTGGAAAACACATCTCCCACCTTTTCTACCACCATGGACAATGCTATTCCTGCTATAACTTTTCTCATGGCAACCATTTTCAGGCAAGGAACTTGTATAACTCCTCATATCTCAAGCCAGAGTTTTCAATGGTTTGTAACATTTTGAAATTCGGGGGCTAAAATGAGACAATTGGGTACAATTTGGGGGTAAAAATTGAAATTAACATTTTTTTTTTTTTTTTTGGGGCTTGTAGACTAGAACAGGTGCACTTGAAGAGGAGAGATGGCATGGCTAAGGTCCTTGGAACTCTGGCTTCGGTTGGTGGTGCTTCAGTGATAACTCTTTATAGAGGACCGACTATATATAAGCCAACAACAACTCTACAAAAGTCTCATATTTTGGCCTCACTAGGAGATCATTCCAAGGAGAAGAACTGGACATTTGGTTGCATATGTCTCATCTTCAGATGCCTGTGCTGGTCTAGCTGGTTCATTTTACAAGCACCGCTCTTGAAGAAGTACCCGGCTCGGCTTTCTGCCACCTCTTTCACTTGCTTCTTCAGTATTCTGCAGTTTTTCGCTATTGCAGCATTGGTTGAACAGGATTCCAAGGCCTGGCGAGTTCAGTCTGGTGGTGAACTCTTCATTCTTTTCTATTCGGTTAGTTGCTCGGTTAAATTTTTCACAGGAAAATAAATATTTCCATTACTTATGAATATAAATGAGATAGGTTTTTGACTTGGGGTTTAATTTTTTCGGTTGGTCCCCGAGCTATCCCAAGAGAGGTGTAGTACACTTGTTAATGTCTAACCGGTCGAAAAACAAAAATGAAAACTTACTCAAACTTCGTTTATCATTTGCATTCTGAAAAATTAATAGCCCTACGACTGCAGGGACTAATAGCTTCAGGAATGGCGTTTGCGATACAGATTTGGGTGATTGACAGGAGTGGACCCGTATTTGTTTCCTTGTATCTGCCATTACAGATCTTGCTTGTGGCCATATTGTCCTCCATTTTCTTAGGTGAAGAATTTTACCTCGGAGGGTGCGTCTAACGGTTCTAATTTACCACTCGATCGTGTTTTATTTTTCCTCTTAGTCACCTCTTAAGTAAATGTTACTATGTGCTCGGATTGCAGGATTGTTGGGGCGGTGTTGATTATTGCGGGACTATACTCGGTAATTTGGGGTAAAAATGAAGAAAGGAAGTTTGCTAGAGAAAATATGGAAAGGGAAAAAAGTTCGGGCAAATCTTCTTTGGTCCAACCATTGCTTCCTACATCTAGTAAGTAATCAACATTCTCATACATAAACTTAATAATTAAAATCTGTACTTTGTTTGCTTATGTTGTGCTTGGTCTGCAGATGAAGTGCAAAAGGAGATTTAATAGGAGCTCAAGATTATACTTAGAAGTTAGGCAAGACCAAGTAAGCACTTCCATTGAGAAAGGCAAAAGCGTGCCATTTCTTTCGAAGTTAGTGGATCGCGGTTTTGTAGCGTTTAGAGTGAGCAAATGAATCGAACTTTCAACACATGCAAGAATTCGACATTGTTAAGTTTTTCAAGTCTAGTTTACAAGTGATACATTTGAATCTTTTTTAATTTGATTAAGCTGATTTAGGGATATTTTAGGCCAGAGATAAACGTAATGGAACACTAATTGCAAGACGAAAATGGCAAGTAAAGATACAAACTCTTGTAGTACCTTATGTAAATTGATGAGAAACCAAAACTAATCCTAAAGTTCTTCAGCAAAAAAAAAAAAAAGAAGAAGAAGTTCCCAAGGTTGTAGATACAAATTATTAGATGAAAAAAGAAGAAATCCCAAGAAAGACTGAAAGTTGAAACCTAAACGATAGTACAAGCCCCAGATTTATCCTCGTGTGGAAAGTTGTGCCTATTGTACAACCAAATGGAATCAGCAGAAACTGACTCTCTATCTTGGTTACGGTGCCAAGTATAGTAGGCATGTGTACTATTTCTGATATCAAGAATGGCGTGACCAAAGCTCGCTTCTCTGTAGGCCGAGTACAATGGCTGTGGCTCCGTAAAACTGCATTTAATCAACAAAGTTTTAGAGAATGAGAAAGCAGATATAGAAAGTAAATTGGTCAAGAATCATGCTAGAAGTCTATCCATTATCTCAACTTTGTCGTTCACTTGTCGTGTTAGTTTGTATTGAATATGTTGAGATAAGAGTCGGAATTCATAGCATTATTCAGTTAGTAAGACGAGGGCTTTTGCAAGTCTTACTTATTTGCGAGGCCTTCGATATTACCACCATCGCCAATAGTGATGTAGATTGGGGCAGAAGGGTCCTTAACCGGGATACTCAATCCGTTGGTTATGTTGTACCTCACGTTTGATATTCTCTCCTATAGTAATATTATTATGATTTATGGTTAGAAATTGGTAAATCACTGATGTAGAAAAATCACTAGACGTCGAGTAAAGAGTGAGTTTAAACCGAACGCTCGTAAGAATGAACATGACCGGCGAACACGATGTCAACTTTGCTCTGGACAAACCACGGCTCAAACATAACTCTCATGCTTTCTCCTTCCATGTAGTGGTAACTGTTGCTGTTATACCAAGGAGAGTGGAGTAGAACTATCAGCCAAGGAGTTTCGGATCTGTTAACCCTTTGAAGCTCCTGTAGAAGCCAATTGTACTGCGGAGTATACTTGCCTTCATACACAAGAAAGGACAAACTATAAGTCCTCAAACTATGGACTGTGCTCAAACACCGAAGTCGAATAGAAATCAAGTTTTGCTTACCATATGCCGAGTATGAAGACAGGACGATTATGTGAGCCGATGCGCGCTTAATGGCATACCAAAGTGGGGAAGTACTTTCCGATGCCTTGTGAGGCACATGGTACCTATGCAAGTATGGCTTAAAAGGCTCATTTTCCTCCTGAAATTCATAATTTGTATTAGAGTTTTATGCCATTAAAACATGGAGTTTGTGAAGTTTAATAGCCGTAATTAAACTTAATATACCTAAAAAGTGAACCACTACATATCTTGTGTGCGCTTGCTTTTTTTTTTTTTTTTTTTTTCCTTTCTTTATTTTGTAGCTCCGGTGAGTAAAAGATTAGAGTGTTGCTTAAGAGACTTACAATCTCGGGGGCTAAATCAAGTTCATGATTGCCTGCAGTCCAAATCCAAGGCTGATAAGCTGTGCTCTTCTCAACAAAGCGGCCCCATGCGTCCCACTTCCGGTTGTCATGGAACGGATGGTTGTCTGCGTAAGAAAGATCGCCAATAAACAGCATGGCTTGCCCTTTTGGGTTGGAAACATAGTGCTCAAACGTTTGTTTGGAGTCATATGTTTGTCCTAGATCACCTGCAGAGTAAAACAAACTTACCTTGTTACTTAAATTCAATGTAGCACTATGAGGAACAAAATTCTTAGATATGGCAAACCAGGTAAACCAAATTTTCCGGGCCATGAATCTCAATTTGTTTGCACCTTTGTCACACTTTGGTAACTCAAAAAATATCTATAAAATTAGATGTAAATTAAAAAATAAAATACATCACAGATTAAAATTCGGGGAGAACGTGTGACGACCCTTTTATAATTGAGAATCATGATTTGAGTGTTATAGATTCTGACCTATGATGCCGAATGTGTAAGGAACATCGGGTCCCACTTCAGGAGGAGTTCTGAAGGAGAATCGACGAATTGCATTGCTACGACCAAGCTCATAAAAGTATAGGGTATCATACTGAAACAAAAAATATATATATACATTATAATTATTCTTAAAAACAAAAAATTAAAAAACCCTAATGGACCAATCGGTTCAGTCAGATATCTGACCTTGAGTCTATTGATGGTGGCGTGGTGGATAAACCCGGAAGTGTAATTGTAGTATCTGTACGTTGTGGTTATGGCATGAGCCACGTGCTTGTGCACGTGCTCGTGCTTGTGCTCATACTTGTGTCCATGGCCATGGCCATGTTTGTCGCTGCCATCAGCTTCCCAATACCTCACTGTGTTTGGGTACTTCTTTATTGGTGTCACCCATGAAATTATTACACTTCTACCCACATAATCTCCTTGTGTGATATGTACCTACACACACACACACACACAAACCCTTTAAGCAAAATTACATTACCCAAAAATAAATAAATAAATAAATAAAATTTGTGTGTGTGTGTGTGTGTATCTATATGTGTACTTGTTCCGGTGCATTGAAACCCTTGGGAGAAGGAAAAGTGTCAAGAGGCATGTCAATGGAGGGTCTAGAGTTTCTGATGTAATGGCTGGTGAGTCCTCCATTAGAGACCCCAACAATGCTGAGGAGAAGAAATAATGAGGCCATTAGAGACCTTGTTGAGGCCATATCTCCTCTATTCTTCATCGAGAGCTTTTTGGTTTTTTGGTTTTCTTGATGGCTAAATGAAATTTGGCTTAAATAATGAGCCAAGATTTAGTTTAGGAATCCAAGGGCGATCTATGAGTCATTCCGTATCTTTGGTTTTTGATTTTTAATTTTTTTTTTTTTTTTTTTTTTTTGTTTTGTTTTGGATTGGTGATGTGACAGAACTTAATGGATGATTTATGTTGATATTAATGTTAAAAAAAAAACAAATAATTAAAAAAAGGGAAGAAGAATAAGAAAGTGTACGTCTAGTAATATCAAATATCCGAGAGAGTGATATACTATATAATGTTTTTTAACTACAATAATCGACTATGTATGATAAACATTATAATGCCCCTAACCCCTAAAATATATTATGATATTTACAATAGTATATTCCATTTACAAAAGTTTTGTGGTAATATAATACTAGTCAGTCCATCGAGGTCGCTAGGCGGTTGTACATTTTCAAAAATTATATTAATAATATGATAAACTATCGAGATTATTACATGATCTTTTTTTTTTTTTTTTGAAAGGACATGATTCTTATACTATATCTAAGTTACTATATTACAGTTTTAAAAATAATTAAGTGTTATTATGTTAAATAATCGAAAGAGTCCTACCCGTCAACAAAAATGTATGTGTGACAGAGTCTTTACCTCAGAGAAAATTTTTTTAAAAAAATTATAAAGTTAAAGAGTGCTTATCCTAGTTAAAATTGTTTGCGACTTATGAAAGAAATTATTTTGAAAGTGGCGGATTATTAAAAAGTAGAAAAAAAAAAGATTTTCTCTTTGGTTTTTTCCCTTTTATTTCGGGGATGTATGTTAAAGAAATTAGTTGCAATCTTCAGTTTTTTTTTTTTTTTTTTTTCCCTTTGAAAGGCCATTTAAATTTCAATTGGTTTATTATTATTATTTTTAAAATTTGGGAGTGGTAGGAGATTTTAAACTCAATACACACTAAGGGTAAAGCCATCAAACCAATATTGCCTGGGACCACTTAAAAGCCTTAAAAAAAGAAGAAGAAAAAACCTTTTGAAATGGAGGGACTCTGAAATGTGAAATAACTGTTAGATTAGATTATAATAACCCAAATCTCTTATATACTTTGTTAAAAAAAAAAGATTTAACCGATAATTATTACAATAATTACTTGACATGGAGTTATAATAAAAAATAACCTTTTTCTTAATTGAACAAAACAAGTGTTATTTATTTATCAAAAAAAAAAAATTGTTATTTGGTGGTTGTAGACGTAATCCAACGGTAATACAACATCTCACTTTATTAAAAAGTGTAGAGTTCGTATCTCCCTAGTTGCAAGTTAAAAAAAAAAAAGTGTGAAATACTTTTTTTGAATATCATAACAGATTGGGCCAAAAATATTTATGCCAAAAAGTGCAATTCTACTGAAATCAAAGAGAAAAATTTCAAAACAAATGGCGCAAAAATATTTATGCCAAGAAGTGCAATTCTACTGATATTCAAAGAGAAAAAAATTTCAAAACAATAAAAAAGAAAAAAAATAAAAAGGAAACGAGATTAATTAGGAAATAAACTCCCAAACAAATTCTGATATTTGGAAGACTAAAAAAAAACAAAAAAAAGAAACTCAAAGGGAAACGAACTCCTAAACACTAGTAGGAGTGTTCGACCACTTGTATGTATATATACATTGACGCACACGTCCAATTCAAGCATCCCACACTTTACCATTAACAAGCTGACGATAATTTTTCATCTGATTTCACCATGATGACGCAATTTACAGAAGTCTACCAATGTCATCCTCTCTCATCAACCGGGCAACTTCACCTCGAAAAGGGTGACAAGATCATAATGCCGCCGTCGGCCTTGCTCCGTCTCTCCTTGACGAAGGTCGAATACCCGATGTCGTTTCGACTCGTAAATCCATACGCACAGAGAGTCACTCACTGCGGAGTAATGGAGTTTACAGCCAAGGAAGGCACGGTTTTGTTGCCCAATTGGGTCATGCAAAACATGAACCTTCTAGAAGGAGACCCGGTCCTCATAAAAAACGTGCCTCTCAAGAAGGCGACGTTCGCGAAATTGAGACCCCACGAGAAGGCTTTTGTGGAGCTCTCCAATCCCAAGGCGGTGTTGGAGAGAACTCTTAGAGGGTTCTCTTGTTTGACGGTTGGTGATACCATTGTTATTCACTATAATGATAAGAAGTTTTGTATTGATGTTTTGGAGACAAGGCCGGATAATAAGGCTGTGAGTATTGTTGAAACTGATTGTGAGGTGGATTTCGCTCCTCCGTTGGATTATAAGGAGCCCGAGAAGGCGGCGACAAGGACGGTGGCAATGGCGGAAGATGGAGCCGAGAAGATGAAGATGCAAGAAGGCGATGGAGAAAAGGAAGAAGTGAAGTTTAGAGTGGTTGAAAGAGCCTCCAATGAGTCTAAAAAAGAGGCGAGTAAGCAAGAAAATGGTTTTAAGCCATTCACGGGAAAGAGTTATAAGTTGAGTGGTTAGTACTAGATTATCATCTCAAATCCTGTGTGACATGTTTGACAGGACAAAATTATAAAGTCGGGATTGGATTGAATAGGATTAGAGAGAGTCATTATTCTTTTGAATTTGTGAATTTTTTTTTTTATTAAACATCTGGAGCTAGAAATGTATAAGTTTTTATTTACTTTTCTTTAAGTATATTGTTCCTGAAACCTTCTTAATTATAATAACATGTCGATAATACTTCTTACTATATTACTTTATTTTTTTTTTAACTTGGGATTTGAGATTTAAATTTTTCATTTTATGATAGAGTTGTGTGTGAAATTACAAACATGTAAATGCAACCACTTCTTATTTGATTTTAAGTTGAATTATTCATTTTGTTCATCACTTGGAGATCATGTGTTAAATTCTATCTTCATGATCTGGCAAGTTTACTAATATAGAATTCAAAGAATAAAAAATTAATTCTACAAAAAAAAAAAAAAAAAAAAACTAAATTTCACGGAAGTAAATTTCAGAATTCTATTAAAGTCGAGATTATCATCTCAAGTCCAGTGTGACAAAATGAGGATTCGATTGAATAGGATTTGAGAGTTATAATTAATTTGTGTTTAGTAAAGTACCATCTGATTGAACATTTGGAGCTAGAAATATTTTTTCCTTCATTTTTCTTCAAATTTGTTGTTGCTGAAACCTTCTCATAAAAACTTGACTATAATACTTCTTATTCAATTTTGAGTTGCATCATATACTTGATTAATTTTTTTCACCATTTTGAGATCGTGCGTTATATTCTATCCTCATGCCCGGAATCAATTTTGACACGTTTGTTGTTAAAGAATTTAAAGAATAGGAATTTAATTCCACAAAAAAGAACAAATAAATAAATTATGCAGAATTAAATTTCGAAAAAATAAAGGTGTAAATTTTAAAATTTCATAGTGTTTTCTAATCTATCAAAGAATTAAACTATGAAACAAATTAATTTTTTATTGTAAAATTAAATTCATATTTTTAATGTTTATTTTGTTAATGAATTACCCTAATATAAAAAGTAGTTAAATTAAATTCATGATATGTTTATATTTTTTTGAAGGAAATAATGATATATTTGATAGAGAGTTAGTTAGTTCCTATTTTTCTAAGCGTGAGAATTTAAGGGTGCTAGAATTTAATTCATAAATATTAAGTGAGAGACAAGTTCACTCTAATCAAGATTTTTTTTTAAGAACTCTTTTATCAACGAATTTAATTCTTTATTTAGTTATTTTTAAGTAGGATTCACGTAATCTAACTTTTAAATACAAAAATAAATACTTATTCAAAACAAAAACAAAAAAATACAGAAATTTAAAATCGGGAATTAATTCCCTTTTTGCCAAATTGAATTACCATACTCACCCTTGATCGAATTTGTCAACATAAAGAGCAATAAAAAAAATATAAAAAAAAAAAAAAAAAAAAAAAAAAACCGACAACATCTAAGCTAACCACGACATAGACGAAGGAAAACGACAATGGTCTCAATTTTGTTGTCGCGCCATCGCGTTCGCGTTGGTCGTAGGTCTTCGTCTTGTATAAAACTTTCTCAAAAAAAAAAAAAAAAACGACAACAAAACCATGTTGTAAAGATCTCCCAGGCCAGGGTCGATCAAACTGCAGAAACCCTCTTTTGACTTCGAAGTTCTTCGCAGAAGACATTTTTCGGAGGAAGGGAATTCGTCGCTCGCTTGTCCCCAAGCTCAATTTTTTCCTAGGTTTGAATTCCCAAACTTTGGTGTCTAATTTAGGGCTAAATATTTTACCATTTTTGGTGCTATTAGTTTGTGAATTAGCAAAAAACATGCTATGCTCAAAACTCTTTCTTGAGGCTTAATCGTTTAAATCTTTGCGTTTTATTACAAGATTTTTTGGTAGGGCAAGCAAAAGTATCACAAATTTTTTTTTTTTCCCTGATATGATTTTAAATGTGATATAATGCTTCAAAACTGTACAATTCCGTTTTTTTTTTTTTAATTTAAATTTTACCTTAGCATAGAATTCTCTTGAGAGAGGGGGGAAAAAAGTTAGGACTAAAATCAGGTCTAGTGAAGTGAAAAGACAAAAATAATGAGCTTTATGTTGGGAGAGAACAATGAAATTAGCTTAAAAAATCATGCTTTTTTTTCCCCCTAACGTAGTGCTTTTGATAATATTCATGTGCATAACTGGTAGAGAAATAATTGTTTATGTATTTGCAATTTTTGCAAATCTTATATCTTTTCTGAGAAAATGCAATGGCGGTTGGATTTACATTAGCGGATTGGAAACGGTTTATGGCATGATGAATGATTGGTAACATATTTGAGGCTTTTTATGCAGCGGGTTTTTATCAAGAGGATTTTCGTTTATCATTGGCGGAAATTCGTCTTGTTGGTTGACGAAATTCGATAGAATTCCCCCCTTAGGAGATGGAATCACATGCAGATGCTGAGGACCAGGTGATGGCTGAAGGAAGCTCGTCTCCAAATTTGCAAATCGACCCTAAAAGGGCCCGGTTTCCTCGCTGCATCGTGTGGACTCCCCTTCCTTTGATTTCGTGGTTTGTTCCTTTCATTGGTCATCTTGGCATATGCAGAGAGGATGGTGTAATTTTGGATTTTGCAGGGCCTAATTTCGTGTGCATTGACAATTTTTCTTTTGGAGCTGTGGCTCGGTACCTTCAAATAAGCAAAGAAAAGGTATACTCAATCCTGTTATTTTCCCGCTCGCTTCAATGTGACCAGCATTTCTTTTCACCAAATGACAATATGACCTGTATTAGCAATTTTGTTGGGTTCAGTAGTTATTTGCACCAAACAGACAAACACACTATTGCTTTTTATTTTTTGGGGGGACTCCGTTTCCTCTTGATTCGGCGCACATAGCTGTATTTCAGACTATATTATTTGGTCTTTTAGTTAAGAATGATAGCAGCTTTGTGTGGACAAAAATGTTTATCTGTTGCATTTCTGGTTGACTTATGCTGCTCGATAATTTGACAAGCAGTGTAATGCACTTTCCCTTCCATCGTTTTACAAGAGCGAGGATCAGCACTGGCAAGATGAAGCTGAAAGAGAGATATCGACTTGGGATGATGCACTTCAGAAGGGCACTCAGGAATATCAACACCACGCTTACAGCCTCTTCACTTGCAACTGCCATTCTTTCGTGGCCAACAATCTGAACAGGCTGCGGTTTTCAACTGGTGGGTGGAATGTGGTGAACCTTGCAGCTCTGATCTTTATAAAGGGTAAATGGGTGAGCAAAGCATCCATTGTGCGTTCCGTTTTACCATCTCTTATAGTTTATGCCCTCGGAGTTGCATTTGGGGGCTCCACCTTCCTAATGTCAGTGGCAATCTTCATTTTTCTCCTTGTTGGTTGGTTTCTCGTTGGTACTTACTGTTTCAAGAATTTAATTCAGTTGTAGCTTCTGCTTTATACTTTCATCAAGTTAAGGACATGTTTGGGTTAACATACAAGTGTCACTGAACAAAACTGGCAACAATTTCTTCTTCCCCTTTAAATATTTTTCGTCGCAAAATTTTTTTGCTTAATTTTCTTGGCTAGAAAGTACAACTCAGGTTTTTAAGTTCCATTTGGGAGTTTCCATCCGTGCCATGAAAGAGCCTTTATGTCATCAGTTAAGAGGTTCTACCTATATTTGGTCGGGTGGAAAAGGGAGAGGTAAGAATCACATGAGGATTTTCGAGAAGAAAAGGAAATATTGAGTTGTTTGGTAGTGGGGAAATTTACAAATAAAGAAATTGTAAATTCATGATCCTCCCTTTTTTTATAAGCAAAAGAAAAAGAAAAAACATTTTACAAAATTAATAGTATGGTTAAATAATGATGGAATCATACGTTAGCTTCTTATTTGTAGAAGGTTTAAGGATGTATTTGTAATATCGACTAGATTAGAATTTTTTTTTTCTTTTTCTATCAAACAATATTATATTATGAAAAAAGAAGAAGATGAAGAAGAAGGAATCTCTTATCATTAAAATTTTCCATACTTTGATATTTTTCTTTTTTCTTCTTTTTAATCGTTCATGCCCTTTTGTAATGGATTCAACTTTTATATCCTTTTTATTTATATTTCTTACATATTTATTTAATAATATCATGACACATTAATTAAAAAATATATTTTTAATTATAATATCATATCATATTAATTAAAAAATTAATTTAATTTAATAGTATCATTATAATATTAAAAGGACATAAAAAAAGACACAAATAAGGAATATATCATATTTTTCCTCTTGTGTGTTTTGTTGCAGGTATAGTTCAATAATAACTGCATCAAAAGATAAGAAATCTTAATTCTCCACCTCCATCTTCAAAAAAGTGAAAAAAGGGAGTATATGTAAATAAATAAATAAATAAATAAATAAAAAGGAAAGAAAGAAAGAAAAAAAAGGCATGCGTGTTGTTGAAGCAAAAAAAAAAAAGCACAATCAGGTTGAGTTATCGTTTTCTCCGAGCTATAATCTGATTGATTGATGGGCTTCCTGAGGCCCCCATGGCCCAAAGCAGAAACGACAGATAACACGTGACCAACTGATGACATGAGATATTTACAAAATGCCGAAGGGGCGAAAAATCGCCAACGACCAAGTTCCCTTCGATTGTTCCAACGTGGGGCCCGTGATTAGAACACTAATTACAACCATCCAAGATGCCTGAGATTTGAGAGACTTGGTTCTGTTTGGTTCTTTGGCAAAATTAAATAAAAAAAAGTATATATTTACATTTTAGAAAAAGTACTTATTTATATGTTAGAGTGCATGGCTGATCCTCCAACAACCGAACACAAATCCTAAGAAATAATGCATAACGATTGATGCATGGGGTTGAATTGAGTTTTTTTGAGATTGATTTGAGTTGAATTGTTATATATTTAGTGTACAGATTTGATTGATTGGAGTTTAAAAAAAAATTTAAAATATGTTTGGAAAAAAAATATTAATATGAAATTTGTTTTATTCGTCTTGAAATCTATATAATTAAAAAAAATCATATCGTTTGAACTTATTAATAAAAAATTATTGACTTAAAGTTTGAGTTGTAATGTTATAACAATAAACTTTAAATAGTTGAAACTGAACCAAAAAAAAAGTATTTAAATATAACTGGTACACCAAAAGCTTATTTTATTTATTTATTTATTTATTTTATGGCACGAGGAGCATCAGAATCTCATCCTTTTTAACTTGAACACCCAAAAACGACCAATCGGACGGTCAAAACGCAGGGTGTATGTAACGTATCCCGAGGTCGGCCGCACTCCGTCTTTAATGGACCTTTTACGTTGTATGTATGGGAATCTCCGAAGTCCGAACAGTATTCTATTCTCGGATGTCAAACTCGTAATTTTCGTCGTGAGCCGAGGTTCATTTGCTAAGCAATTATCTCCAACAGATAAATACCTTTTTTAGAAAAAAAAAAAAAAGGAAAAAAAAAAGGAAAAAGAAAAAAAAGAAAGAACAAAGGCAGGGGAGGTTTTTCTTTGTTGTGGCTAGAAATTCTTTCTTTTGAGATCGAGAAAATGGCAGCAGCAGAAGAAGGACAAGTGGTTAGTTGCCACACTATTGAGGCTTGGAACGAACAGCTTCAGAAAGGGAATGAATCCAAGAAGCTGGTAATTTACTCATTTTTTACTTTTTATCTCAAATTATCAATCGTCTTTTTTTTTTTTTTTTTTTTTTTTAGTTTTATGGTTGATGATTTTCTAATTTGGTGTGTTAAATTAAATATCGATTTTGGTTCATTGGATTGTTATTTTTATATTTTTGTTTTCCATAAGATTTCTGGCAAAAAAAAAATCATGTTGATAGAATTTCGTTTTAATACGCGATTATGAAAACCTTGTTACTTTACAGTTTACACCCCAAATTTTCAATGGATTCAGATAAAATGAAAATAAATAAAAAATAAAAAATAAAAAACAAAGAACTCCTGAAAATAGTTCTTAATGTCAAGAACTGATTTTTAATACGAGCATCATTGTTATCCTTGTTATAGGAAATGGGTTTCTATTAGGTAAATTAAAGAAATATTATTGGTTCTTACTTCTTAGGTTCTTTTCTTGGTATTGAGAATTGAGAACTCCTTGTTTGTGAATGAAATAGAAAAAATCTTAAGTCCTAGGTTGATATGCGAAGAGGGTCCGGGGCGTGTTCACCCCCCGAGTGTTGTAACGTGTTCACGGGTCTTTGAGTTTCGACAATGATCATTCCGCATGTTCACCTACTTGGCATGCGATTTTGAAGAATACTGTTTGGTCTTGAGGAATGAAATATGTCTAATTGGCACTATTACATCATCTTGTGCATGACATGTATACAATGATAACTCTTTTAGCCACAAAAAAAAAATAAATAAATAAATAAATAAAATTAAAAATTAAAAATTAAAAATTAAAAATTAAAAAGAAGAGAGAAGATGACTGGTTATATAAAGTGTCTTTTTTTTTTTTTTTTTTTTTTTTTTTTTTTTTTTTAACCATTGATGCAGGTAGTGGTTGATTTCACTGCCTCATGGTGCGCACCGTGTCGTTTCATTTCGCCGTTCCTGGCAGACATGGCGAAGAGACTGCCTGAGGTCACATTCCTGAAGGTGGATGTTGATGAACTGAAGGTAACAAATTTGATCGTTTGAGAACTTCTAGAATCATCAGTTAAACAAACTTCAATTACTTTAAAAGATATATGTTGAACTTGTTGTCTCTGTGTGTGTGTAGTCTGTTGCTCAAGACTGGGCAGTGGAGGCAATGCCGACATTCATGTTTCTGAAAGAAGGGAGTATTGTGGACAAGGTGGTCGGAGCAGGGAGAGAACAACTCCAGCAGACTGTTGAGAAGCACCATACTAGTTCTGCTTCTGCCTGATGAATGATTAATGATGGATGATGATCACTAAACACTATATATATATATATATATATATATGAATTTGGCTCTTGGAGACCTTAGACCTCATTATATGTTGCGCTCTATTTTGTATAGACCTTTTAACTTGGTTCCAATTGTTATGCTTATTTCTTCATGTGATCTTTACTGGAATACATGACATTAATATGGTATTGGTATGAATATATGATGCCTTATATATATGTGTGTGTGTGTGTGTAAGTTTTTTTATGTGATGAAAAGGCATATGATATGTTTGTTGCATTTGGAAAGCATAGTGAAAAGATGAGCATCATTTTTGCCCCCATTTAGATCATAGATCCCCCATTTAGATCATAGGTTCAAATCTACAGTTCAAATAGTAAATTTAAATTTTTCATAAAAGAACACCATAGAAAAAGAAAAAAAGTTTGAAAAGTAGATTTAAAATGAGACGCCAAACACGAGCTTTAATTTTCCATTTCGATTTGAATGGTTCAAATTTGGCATGTCTAACACAATTGAACGTTTCAGAATTAGCCATTTTGATAGATATAAAAGCAAATGTGGAAAGGGCTTAATCTGCAAGTATTTGATCAACAAACTGTCCTTGGTTATATATAGGGATACTCAATGTACCAACTATGAATGAAAACAAGAGAGGTAGAAATACACGCAAAAAAAAAAAAAAAAAAAAAAAAAAAGGCATAAAAAACAGGATTTAAAATGCACAAGAATTAGAAGGCACTTTACTGCACAATTAAAAAACAATGGCCATACTAGGATCCGCTCCCAACATGAACCCAACTGGGGGGTGTTTGATTTTCTTTCTTTTTTCCCCCCACAAATGAAACAGAAGAATTAAAAAACACTCAATAGACAACAGTACACCCACCTGATTTCCCAGCGCCCTTATCCCGTTAAAAGGCCGGGGACCGGGGCCTGCACTGAATGAACTTTTACCTAAGGACCTCAATTGGAGGACCCTAGGAATTTACAAACTTAAAACAACCTACAAATCACTATTTCATTTTTCTTAATGAGACCCACTAATGCAAACATAAATTAGCAACTAATTGCCCATTTGGCAGTAAAAACAATAAAGACGCTCGATTTGAAAAAGCATTCCACCTAACTAAAAACTTGCTTTTTTGATTTTGATTTTTTTTTTTTTCCCTTTTTCTTCTCTCTGTACTATTGCTTTTATTCTTCTTTGCTTGCTTTTTTCTGGTAGTGTTGTAGTCAAAAGTCATTTGGTGCAACATTGATGAACAGCTATTTCTTTCTTTTGTACTTAATTGCCACCTCCAAACGTTGTAGGGCCACAGATGGCTTCGACCGATAGCCGCTTCAACACGTTTGGACACGGGTCTCCAAAGTTGCTATTGGCTATGGTGACTGCACATCTTTGCTTCCCTATACACTTCTGTGAAAACAAGCAATGAAAAAGATTCAATAGAGTTCAGAGACAAGGGGGTAAATAAAGACCAAGTATGTTTCGGAACAAAATTTTAGTATTCACTACCTTCTCTATGACGGAATATGAGGCAGCTGAATGACAAGTTCCTTGCTGGTAGCTTCCACAAGTTCCCAAAGGAGTACCAAAGCTGGCAAATTTGATGGAAGATATTGCCTGGCCGTTACTACATCGGAGATGAACCTTGGGACTGTGGAACTCTTCTGATTTCCCGTAGCTTTCGATGTGCCAATTCTTTAACGTTGGGTGGTACTCAGTGACTTCAGCACAAACACTGGACACGGATCTCCTCACCAGTGAAATTCTTGAAGGATCTCCTCCAAGTTCCTCAAAAAGCACCAACAGGTTCTGAGTTGGCCTCAACCAAGACCGAGGAACATGGTACCTGAAAAAAACATGTTAGCTTTAGTCAGCTACTCTATATGCTTTCGACTATGCTTGCATGCTATGACATCTTTTACGAATTCCATCTTACCATCGTTGAGTGGGTTGTCCGCAACCGAGTTGACACTTTGTGGGTTTAAAGCCTCCAGCATAATTGCATTCGTCGCAATTACCATTAGCGAAAGCAGTCCAGTATCTCCCAATACTCTGCCCATTAATCCATATTTGTCCTTTCCCCATTCCCTCCATGTCCAGAGCCAGTGGCTCATCTCCTTCCGGTGCATCAAAGTTTGTCTGCAAATATGAAAGAACTCAGAATTCAGTGACTCATCTCCCATGCAATGTTCACTACACAAGAAAATTGCAGTTTTCGGCTTTGCATACCTTGTGCCAAGTCAATGGCTGCGGTCTTTGTGCAACTAATGATGCGCTCGTCCATGGAACAGATGAATATCGATTTGGGGAGACAAGATCCTTGGACTCTCCTTTCAGCCCAACCTGTTAAAGAGGTTGCACCATGAGGCAATAAAACTTTGAATCAACTTTTAAGTTAACGTGATTATCAATGTGAATTCAGGTACCTGATAGGTCCACTTCTGCCAGGACAAGTCCCATTTTCCCTGGTCGAGTCCATGTAGTGCGACTGGACCGAGAATCCCGGTGCTCCATGTCTCATAGTGTCCTCCCACGTTCTTCAACGAAAAAAAAACAGTAAGTCTAGGTCAGTAATAAATAAATGAATAAATTCTAGCAAAATAACAATTAGAGCTTTAAATTATTATGGGGCTCAGAATTGGAAGAATGGTTTTTTATATAGTTGCCTTGACCACGGTTTTCTTTTACTTTCCATGATTTTTGCCTAAATATTTTAGTCTAACTACAAAAGACTAGTGGAGAAACAATCCAAGTCGGATACACGTAATTCTATTGGAAGTATAGAATTAAGTACAGAAAATTAATGAGGATAAGGAAAGGGAACTAACTGGTAATCCAACAGCAACACTCAGTAGTGCAATTCTGTTTGTTCCAGCACGTAGATTAACCTTTCCGGTATATGTGAATCTCCTGCTCGACCTTGTTCCAAAGGCAGAACCTGGTATACAATATATTTTTAAGTATCTACAGTAATTAGATAAGACAGAAATCCATGAAAGTGAATCAATATTTGTACCTGAAAGCTCTCCGTTGATGAAGACATGCACAGCGTGGCCTGTTGATTGAACAATGAGAGTAGGAAGTTCCCCTTTGTGCAAGAAGGATTCGGATGCGCTGATATCGACACTGCATTCACATTGAGAAACAAGGGGATTTCTGTTAAATCTACCATAACCTCTATGCAAATATCCATTCTAGTTCGGCTAACATCTAAATGTTTCTTCTTTTTCCTTTTTTACCTCCCTCAAAGGCTCTCTGAAAAAGCTGTCAATATTTTCATTCTCTCTTAAACATTAGGAAAACTTATAGAAGAGAAAAATGAGGAAAATTAAGAAACCGTCAAAATAAAGAGTTGATAAATGTTGGCATTCGAGTCTCACCTAGTTATGTACCACAAGTAATCACTGGTGTCCCTTGTGACATTTATCTGTTCCAAGAGACCAGGAGCTGTGAATGATGAGCTGTCGTCGATAGAAGAAAGATCCTCATTGAAACTGTCCCATGAATATAATTGTGTATTTGTTGGCAACATTTCCATCTTCGATGTTTGAACTCCCACCTAGGGAGAAGAAACGACACAAATTGTTATATACCAGAAAGTCATAAGCTCCTTAATATATAGAAAATGTGAAAGAGGGAATGAACAAAAATCTCTCAGAAATTAAGCTCTGGTGCTATTTAATATTGAATCTGTTAGATTCTGAAAATGTATACCTTTGCAGTGTTAAAAACTACATTTCGACAGTCTGGGAGAATGCTGATAGACCAAGGAGGCAAGGTGTAATGCATGTTATTGAACAACACCCTCGCTGCGGATTTTGTATCGTAGTTTGAGAGAAAAGCTGCACAATCTCCAGATTCTAAAGTGTACACATGAGCCTAGAATTGCAAAAAAAGTTGCCCAGAGTAAGTAAACAATATTAAATATCTAATAGCCAAAAAAGCTTGGAGTTGAGAGATTAGGTGCTAAAATACCTGTTGATAACTCCCCAGAGAAGTAACGATAGGATCAGCTGAAACTAGAGCACGCTCGCTCATCTTAATAGCTCTATGAAGCTCCTTAAGATGACCATACTTCGGTTGCCTAATCAAACCTGCCAAATTTTGCAGCACATCAGTTGGCTATGTCATCACAATAAGAAATCGCTTTCGGAAACTAAATTTGTATTTTAATTTAGTTTAATTCTAACCATATTCATCTAGTGGAGCATCATAGTCATAGCTAGTCGTGACGAAAGGCCCACCGGCTGTACGTCCGAAATTTGTACCCCCGTGATACTGTTTGACATAGAGAAAAGAAATAAGAATCACATTCCTTTTCAGTTGCATACTTTGGTTTCCATTATAATATTCCTTAGAAACATGTCGAGAAAAACCAACCATATAGTAGTTAACAAAAGATCCTCCTCTCTGTATGAATCGAGCTACCGCAAATGCCAAATCCTGAACTGGTCGGTGATGAATTGGACCACCGAACTCTGTAAACCTTCAAATTTTCACAGACACAAAAGAAAAAAAAAAAAAAAGGAAAACGGTTGATCTGTTACCGAATGCCCTTTGCTCGCAAATTTAACATTACAAAGAAAGATTCACGACACAACATACCATCCACTCCAAGCCTCTGTCCATATCGTAGGTTTGTAGGGCTTGTTGGGAGAAAAGGTATCACAGTAGAAACCATTGCATGTATTTATCTGTCACAAGTCCCACCCACAAACAGATTTTTCACCAATCTAGACGGAATGCTACTTAAAACGGAGAATAAAAACACACACACAAACACGCAAAGAAAAAAGTTTAACAAACATAATTTTTAACCATCAAATAGTGTAACAATCAGACGTTTTCTACGGGTGGATAAATTTTTCATATCCTACTAAAGAATTCTCCTGAAAGATAATGTGTTGTCAAAAACATTAACAAAACGAAAAATGTATCACTTGGGAAGCCTAGATTTACAGATGGTTGGAAAGGTTACCACTGGATCCGGGGCATCTTCTTCCTTGCACATAACCCAAGGCACGCCGGTTTTCAAGCCGACAGCCATGTTTGCAGCCCAAGTCATGTAATTATGAGCAGGGGCCCCAAATAACTTGCTTTGTACACCAAATTCATTTTCAATCTGGACCCAAAGTAAAAAACATACAAATTTTAGTAAGGTATTTTGCATGTGGTTTGAATTTAACATTTCCCATTGAAAAAAAAAAAAAAAGAAAAAGAAAAAAAGGAGGAGCTTTGTTTTAGCTAAAAGATCCGAACATGATTACCTGAGAGAGTATAATGGGCCCACCCTGGGACTCGAATAAGTTCTCCTTCTTCATCATTCCCACAATCTTTTCAGTGAACCCTTGCATTGCCCTCTGCAACAACATAACAGGAATTTCTCAAGTTCATCTTATAATATGGAGAGGAAAAAAAAAAAAAAAAAAACTTCTGAAGGTGGGATTGCAATGTAGAAGAAGAGTATTAATAAAATATATACACACACTTATACATAAATATATATATATATATGTATACAAACCTTGAAAGGCTCATTGTCTGTTCGGAAGCTGATCCCAGGAACATACTTTAGCCACACAGGAAACCCTCTGCATACACAAAAAATAAGAAAAATTCAGCTTTGAAAAATTGTGGACTCTAGGAATTAAATAATGAAATAAAAATAAATAAATCTAGTCAAAGAAAAATCCTTAAACTAAACAAAAAACGTAACAACCAAGTTTGAACAAAAAAGAAAACTAAACCCAAATTGGAAAAGAAGGGAAAATAAATCTAGAGAGAGAAAGAGGAGAAGAGAGAGAGAGTACCCAAAATTCCACTCAGCACAAACGTAAGGTCCAATGCGAAGGTGAGCGTAGAGCCCTGCTTTCTGTATCAACTTTATGAACCTCACTAGATCATATCTCCCTTCAAAATTAAACTAAAAACCCACCAAAAAAAAAAGTTCCAAAGTGAATTTAAACAGAAATTTAAAAAAAAAAAAAAAAGAGCAAAAACATAGTAAGAATTAAAAAAAGAAGAAGAAGAAGTACATTGCCAGGAGAAGGCTCGTGCACATTCCAGAAAACGTAGGTTTCAACCACATCCAATCCTCCATCTTTGGCCTTCTGTATCAGATCTTCCCACATCTAAAAAAAAAAAAAGATTCATAATTTCTTCACTAAAATCAGTAGGGGAAAAAAAACCCAGAAAAAAAAAAGGAACTTTGAAAGAGAGAAGAAAGTAAGAACCTCAGGAGTGCTTCTGGGGTAATGTATGGAACCAGAGAAGAGAATTCTTCTCTGACCATTTATCACAATGGCTTTCCTATCATACGTCACACTACACTGGATCAGTTCACAACCCACAATACAAACCAAGCAAATGAACAGCCACAGCTTCGGATTGCTCTCCATTTTCTCTCTCTTGTTCCCTCTCTCTCTCTCTCTCTCTCTCTCTCTCTCTTTCCAAGCAGGGAATGAATGGAGTTGGTGAAATGCAGAAGGAGAGAGAGAGAAGAAATATGTGTTTAGACTTTAGAGAGAGAAACAGCAAAGAGGGTCCCTTTCCTAAGTGACTCTGGGCAGAGGGTCAATATATATACACACACACTCTTCTATATATATATATATATATATATATATCTCTCTCTCTCTCTCCCTGTGTATGTGTGTTATAGTTGTGGATGCGTGGCTGCGAGACAGGAAAGAATGGATGGGGACTAAAAAAACCTGTCAAAAGAGTGGAAAAGGGAAATAAGACAGTAAAATTAAGGAGCTTTATTTGTACAGTTGGTTATTGGTTAGCCTTAAAAAAGGAAAAAAAAAAGGAAAAAAAAAAAGGTTCAAAGACAGTATTTATGGGGGAGATTAATGTAGAGAGTATTTAACATGCCTAACAGAATCTTGTAAAGTGTACTTTTTGATTGAGGGTTTAGGTTATTTCCTTGTTATTCTCAGAATTCCCTTTTGCTTTAACTCCCTAATTTTTGTTTTAGTGCCTAAAGCCCAATGGTTTGTGTAACAGCTTTCGCTCCAACGATATTTCGTGTATAATGCTTACAAAAAAATATATATATTTTTTGGGTAAGATTAAAATGGTTGGATGTATCATCTAGTGGAGATTAAACCAACCCATTTAACAAAATTTTTTAATTTCAATCATTTTCAATCCAAACACCTAACTATGTTAGGACTAAAATAGGAACTCAGACGGATTGTTTTATGACGACTTTAGTTCTAGTGCATTCTGTGACATTTAGTGGTAGTAAACTAGTAATCACATCGATTAGCCATTTCTAGCGATTAGCCATTTCTAGCGATAGGAATTCGTCCCTCAAATATAGTGGCCTAACGAGTAAGGATTATTATGCTTTAATTCATGGTTTAAGATTCAAGTGTTGGCTTATTATTTATTGTTATCAGTCCAATACTCGATTTAGCATATCTAAGATCACGTCCCGTATATCATAACCGCTAGCACATTTAATGGGGATAAGGTGAAGCGCTCCTCGTTGGACGGTACAGCCTACCATTACAACCTTAAGTGAACATTCATATAAGTGTCAGCACTACACTACAAAATTCCTCAATATTTGGTGCCTTTGTCTTGGAGCTGGCTTTGCACAAACAAAGGCAATGAGGCATGACACACCGTACCACTTCCATGTGAACCTCCCCAAAATCCCTCTTCTTTTGAAAGAAAAACCCAATTTATGTTGGCTATACTTTAGGGTCATGTGAACATGAAAATATGGACACTCCTTCCTAATTCCTACCCATCACCACATTTATCATCTCCTTTCCTTTGTCACCATCTTCACACAACAACCCTACCACCTTTTTTGTCTCTCTCTCTCTCTCTCTCTCTCTCTCTCTCTCTCTCTTCAAGTAGATCTGTTATCTCTGCCTCATGAGATCTCAAAGACCAGCTGTCAGTTGAAGCTACATCACAATATACCACTACTTTTGGCTCTTTGCAAGCCAAAAACCATATTGAACGACTGTGACATAATTCTGACTCGGGCTTTTCTATGTGCCCTCCTAATATAGAAAAATCACTAATCCCACTGAAAAATTGTGCTCTCCAAGACTGAGTTTTGTTCTTCTAGGGCCTCTGAATGGGTAATTAATAAATTAAATTATTTTGTTTGGAAGCAGAAAATGTATAATATTCTTCCTTTTTACACACCTTCTGCTGAGCTTCTTCTCAAATCACATATTCTGTTTAGGCATATCTTGTACATTTAATGCGGGTTTACAACATATATGGTTTGATTAATTAAAATAAACACTTTTAATATGATTACATGTATGGTCTAGCGGTAATTCTATACATGATACTAATATAAAGTGTAAAGTTCGAATCTCTCACCTTTAAAAAAAAAAAAAAAAACCACACACACTATTTTAACTATTTATTAAAAGAGAAATTATTCAGTTAACCGAGTATACCACGTCATCGTACATATGTGATGCACCCAATTAATAAAAATTTAACTCTTTTGTTTTTTTGAAGGAATAAAAATTTAACTTTTGGTAAGTCTTTTGTTTTGTATTTCTCTTTCATAATGAGAATTATATTAATTGTATATCCATGTTAGTCTTTTGTTTTATGTTTCTACTATTAGAATGCTTCATTTTATCATAGCTAGCGTAACATTCTAGCAAGTTAAACAATAATCTTTGCATGTAACGGATATATTTGAAGAATTCCCATGAGTTTTCATTATAATGTTGCATTTTCTCATAGCTGGCGTAAGATTCTAGCAAGTTAAGCTATAATCTTGCATGTAACGGATATATTTGAAGAATTCCCTTGCAAAATCGTAATGTTTTCTTGTAGTTTAAGCAACATTGATCCGCAAGTGGAAAAAAATTTAAGTATGAATTCCATGCATGCTTTGAGAACCAAAAAAACAAAAAACAAAAAACTATGATAGAAGCTACTTTTAAATATTGATAGGAATTATAGTTTTAGTTATTAAATTAACTTTTTAATAATTTAATTAATTAAAATGAGTTGTTTTTATATTACGTGTCGTAAATTTGAATATAAATACTTATATATTGTATATCTTTAAAAAGTTAATTGGATAATTGAAATTATAATTTGTTAATAACGATTAAGAAACACACTTAAAACTCCCAAAAAAATTTATATGTAGTACTAAGTATGAACTAGTATTCCCTTGTTGCCAGGCAGTCATCATTTTTTTTTTTTTTTGGTGTTTAGACCTGCAAAAACAGCAGAGGGACATTGGAAGCCAAACTTTGACTATAAAGTTCCAGGCATGATTTTGACTACTTTTTTATCCAATCAAAACATGCCACTTAAGCAAACTTGCTCTATCCATGACTTTTAAAGAATTTCTTAATTATCTTTTCATCAAATGCTTTGCATTATATAAATGAGTTATGAGTTTAATAATCACAAACTCCAATGTACATGGACTTTAATTATTCCAGCGAGATAAAGAATTAATTAGCAGTCCACAAAAAGTCAACTATGGCCTTCAATTCGTTATGAGATGCGATGTAGTCTTTTTATCAGTCATATGCACCCACATGCCAATGTTTTTTATTAGCCCAAATGACACCATCTAATCCTTTCCAATCAATTATGCTTAAAGGATTTCCTATGGAAAATATATATATATATATATATATATATACTTAAAGAAAATGACCATGTGAGATACTAGCTCAGCAGATAGGAATAAAGGGGTTTAAGTAGGAATTCTTGTATTTTTAAAATTTTTTTTTAATAAATAGAGGTGAAAGACGAGAGGTTTAGATAAAACTTCTCGAATTTGAAATCTGATTGTATTTTTATTTAACTTAAATAAACTAGAGTTATAAATCACATATATATATATATATATATATTAAATGATGGAGGAAAGAAAAAAAGAAGTTTCTCTAGTCTTTGTTTCCGTACTTAACTTTGGTACTTTTTTTCTTTTTCTTTTTTTGGGGGGTGGGGGGTGATGGTTGAGTAAGCATTCCACGGCGTGAAGAGTGGAATGGAATGGGGGAGTTGGGTGGCCGAAGACAGTGGGGCCAAAGTCCCACTCTCCGGCTAATCTGATTTCTCAACTTTGGCGCACATTACGCACTTGTTTATTCTAGTTAGGTATCCCACTTTTGCTTCACACCATCCATTTTCTTATTTTTTAACCCCAAAAATATGGCACCCATTTTTTCTCATTTCATTAATAATTTAATAATGGGGTGTGACATTTTAGTCGTTTCCATACAAATTATATCCTTATTTGTACTGTGCTCCCAAGTTTTATGCCTATTTTCATTTTGTTTCTCGATTTTTAAAACTTTTACGTCGTTATTTCATACTTTACATTAGTCTTTCTCAAGCACTCTATTAGAATTCGCATTAAAACCAAAAATACTAACATAGAGTAGAACGACATTGCAAGTAATTTATTAGGGTGTAATTTATAAATAGTGTTTGAGTTAGTTAGATTGTCACTTTTTAGTGACACGTTATTTTAGTATTTAAATTTGATAAACATTTTGGTGCTCATTATATATCTCTTGTTATTAATTTCCTTTAGTAATATAAGATTCTCCAATATTATTACTGGCGGGCTTAATCTTGTCATAATTCCACGTCCATTGCACTTGAGTCTTCGTTTCAAATCTCCTTGGCTTCTAGATTCAAGAAAAAATAAAATTTAATTGTCACATCAATATACTCTCTATATAATCAGAATTCATAAAAAAAACTTAGTGCCCATAAAAACAAACTCTCATTAGTTTGAACTGCCAATTCAACTAGTTATTGTGGGACAATAAGGGAGAGCAATTTGTTCTTTTGCACTCTTAGCAAAAATAAATAAATAATAAAAAATAAATAAATAATTATAATAATAAATTTGTTCTTTTGCATTAAAAAAAGAAGTATGTATGTAGGGTTTAGTGGGACTTTGGAATTGGTCCTACTTATAAGTTACACCATACCTAAAATCTTTGTCCGTATAAAATCACAGCACCCAAAGTTTTTTTTTTTTTTTTTTTTTTTTTTTAAAGGAATTAAAAGCATACAAACATCAAAGTGCATCAATTGTGGTCGCAAAGGTTAGGCACATTCTTTTATGTTAAAACCAAAAATGAAAACGCACCATACCATATACCACCCCTTAATCACTGCTGGGTTTCAGCATCATGATCACCCTCTTTATATAAGTGACCTGTCGTCTCATAAACTAGTGTTCCTTGAGCTTTCAAAGCACTACTAGATTCCATATTCCTTCCCTTTTTTTTTTTTTTTTTTTTTGCCTTTTCCTTTTCCTTTTCTTGGGATTAGTTTGCAAAGAAGATGTATAGCTTTAAATGTTTTAGGTATTTGTTTCAAAGCCAGAATTTATTGCAGTAGTGGTCTCATCGCCTTTACTTGTCATGTGTGTGTGTATATATATATATATATACATATACAAATATGACATATCTTTATTTCCGTGCCATTAATGATCACATGTTGACGAAATGAAATGTAGCTATAACAAGTGAAACGTGTGAGTCTCACATCACATCACTAGCATATTACAAAAATTCTAAGAACAATGATTTTTTTTTTCCCCTTCTTCTTTTTTTGTTTGATACAATACGGGATTGAATCCACGATCCTACTGGCAATCCCCTCATCCAAATTTTCAGTGTTATTAGATTAACATATAAATATGCTATTTACTTTTTTAACTTTCACAAAAATGTTATCTATCTCCTTCTCTTTTAGATTAAACGGCTTAGGCAACAAACAATAAGTTGTTATCTCAAATCATTTCGATCTCATTGGATTTTATTTCCCAAACAATGAGCTATTTATATTTTTAACTTCCACAAAAATGTTATTTATCTTTTTCTCTTTTAAATTAAATGGTTTAGGCAACAAACAATGAGTTGTTTTCCCAAACTATTTCGATTTCATTGGATTTTGTTTTCCCAAACAATGAGTTATTTACCCTTTTAACTTCCACAAATTTGTTATTTACCTTTTTCTCTTTTTGATTAAACGGCTTAGGCAACAAACAATGAGTTGTTTTCCCAAACTATTTCGATCTCATTGGATTTTGTTTTAGATAATGATAACAAACAATAATCATATTTTTCGAATTCATTTCACTAATAAATAATTAAGTCAAAACATCCAAATATTTCAAATCACTTCATAAAATAAAGACAGATTTGTAATTACCGATGAATTATATTAACAAAAAAAAGGATTTTGCTAAATGAGATGGCCAAAAATTAAACACAACTTGTGTTTGGTTTGTTCTTTGTTGTGGCCTTTCCTACCCAAAAAAAAAAAAAAAATACTAATAAGATATTTATGGAGGAGGTCTATTGACACCCCTTATTATATTTTTCCCACTTTATTTCTTAAGCCACCCATCAATTAAAGTTTAAATTATAATTATTACTTTCTACACTTCTATTTTTCCAAAAAAGTACTTTTAACTATTTTGTATATTTAATCCTTTTTCCACCCACCAATCAACAAATAACCTTTCCTTCTTTTTTCTTTTTTTTTTTGTTTTTTCAAACAAAAGGTTTTTTTTTTTCAATTTTATTGTTGTATTTTTAAAAAAATCAATTTTTATAAAATTCCTTTTCACAAGAAAATAATATATATATTTCTATATATATATATATGCTTTAAAATATTAATATGTATTTTTATTTTTTAATTATTAGAGTGGGGTGTGTGTATAATATCTTTAAACACACTTTTGTCTTTAAATAAAAGTTTACTCATGTACAGTTTAATAATAATAATAAAATACATTAAAACGGGAGTGGGAATACTAGACGGACAGGCGTAATAGACTCTCTTATGGCCTATTTATTACAGTGACATAGATTTGAGACAAAAATGACAGCAAGTAGGGAAGTGGAAGAAATAGATCAAGAAACATACACGAGTCGTGCGATTGCGATTGCGATTGTGACCGCGACCGCGTGATTGCCTACGTGGGTGACTTTCCACGTGACAGACAGTGGACCCCACGGGTGTAACTGGTGCGGGACCCACTACAGAATGCGTCGGTGCACTCGCGACCCTCAGCTGTCGCTGTCGCTGTCGCCGTCACCGACTCGCCACTTTATCAGACCCCGTTGCCGTTTGTTTGCCGTCACATTTTCCTTGGCGCGAAAGCTCTCTACTCCCCAGATCTTTCTGCCGTTAACGTCGGTGGTGGTTGATTCCGTTAAGCAAAGTTCGTAATCTAACACTTGATCTAGAATATTCTCACTATAGGTTTGTATAGCGCACGCGCCGAGCAAGAATCTGAACTGCACGCTTCCCGCAAAATAAATGTAGTTTAACGTTTTCGTCGCATGTTTTCTGTTTAATGATTAGTTTGATTTGATTGATTTGTCTGTCTTAAGAAGACCGTTAGTTCCTTCCAAAAAAAAAAAAAAGAAGACCGTTAGTTTGACGCGCGCTGATTACGCGTAGCTTTCTCAACGTCTAAAATTAGTAACGGGCAACGTGGCACAGTGGACAAGATTCATGTTGGATCCTATGCAAATTTGCGGCCACGTGGTTAGATTCTGCTTCTTTGACTAATATTATCCTCCATTTATTTTTTTAAGTAATTACGTTATAATTGTTTTGTTCATAAATTAATTTGTATATATATTTTCAGCAAAATAGTAATTTATATAATCGTGATCGTAATAATTAAAATTGCCAGCCATGAAAATAACCCATGCAAGTATAAACTCTTGAAAAATAAAAATAAGTGAATAAAATATAGAAGAATGAGACGAAGGATAATCGTGGATTCATCCACATATTAGAAATAGAAAAAAGATTTATTAGTATGGAGTATTATAAATGAGCTCTTATATAAATATAAGTTTACAAGTATAAAAAAACGAATAAGTTACTCGAATATATATCAAATTTTCTATAATTAAGAAATTTTATTTTCTAATATGAAAATTAACACAAATAAATCTAAATATCTTATATTACAATCAATCAACTTATAAATTAAAAAGAATCATAAAGAATAATTTTAATCAATATTTGACAATAATATCAAATCTCAATATAAACTACTTTGTTAAATTCTATGTCCAATCTAGTTAAGAAAATTGTCGTGTAAGTTTCTTTTTTAAGAATCTTATGGTAAGTTACAAATAAAATACTATGGTTAGGATTTTATTCTGAACCATTAAATTAATATAAAAATTATATTCTTTTCCTTTTTCTTTTTAATTTTTATTTGATTAAAATCAGATTTAATATTGAAAAATTATACACTACCCACAAAGAGAATATGATGTGTAGATTTTTGTAGTATATATATAAATGAGATTTCTTTAGGATGATGTTGTAGATTAGTTTTGTGATGTGAATTTCTTTATGCGATCAAAACAATAATAATATAGTTGAGAAACGACATGAATTCATGTATTAACACACAAAAATATTTTTGAAATTGGAGATGGGATCCAAACTCTATATCTTTCGGTGGAGTCAAATATGAATTATCAGACATTTATTATTTATAATAATAGATTTTATGTGGTAAAAATAAAATAAAATTACCACTGAACTATGCTAACAACTACATGTGTAAATACAAATGGATCAGCAATTCTTTGGCATTAAAAAAAAAAAAAAAAAAACTTGTAATTTCTAAGGAAGTACACCATTGTTGAGAAACGACATGAATTCACGTACAAACACATATATTCGGTTATTCTTTGACATTAGAGGGAAAAAAAAAAAAAAAGAAGAAGAAGAAGAAGAAGAAGAAAAAAAACACTTATAATTTTTTTGGAAGTTCATATCATGCAGAAAAGGTGCAACAAAAATACGTGGTGTTCATTGAGGAAAGAAGTTTGACAAATCCATTTTATAAGGACTTTCTGAAGTCACAGTTTCATCATTATGACATTGCAATATTGGACAGTGAAAAGTGCTGGTTGCACATATATATATATATATATATATATATTAGACATCTCGATCGGCGATTAACGTTGGCCCCAAAAATGTCTACATCAAAAACCTGTCTATTATCCTAGTTTTAGTTCTTGTGAAAAAAAAAAATTAACTTATAATTTGCATGATTTCTTAGTCAGTACTCAGTGGTACTTTACGCATATATATAATGTCCCTATTAGTACCTGTCTTGTTCCACTGTACAAAAACAAGCCAACTTTTTTTTTTTTTTATAGCTTTTGAGTTTTTGACAAGCAACAACAAAGACTTTAATTTATTGAGGGGTTTGCAACAATAAGTTGATGCCTTTCTTTCTTTCTTTCTTTTCTTTCTTTCTTCTTTCTTCTTCTTTTTTTTTTTTTTTTTATTTTTTTTATTATGTTCTTAGATTTGATACTCTATAATTCAGTTAAATATTATGTCTACTAATAGATTATGTAATGTTGGACCCATTATGACATATGTAAATATGATCTAATTTTTTGAGTATAATTGAGTTTAATCTATTTTCGTTATATTGATAGTTCTTATAATGAAGATCATGAAAGTATGATGGTACCAATTATCTTTTTTTTTTTTTTTTTGAAAGGAAAAAGAAAAATCAAGGATCAAAAGTAACAAAAAGGGAACAAACTAGGTAACTTCCTTCAAAACAATTATGAACAAGCACATGACCATCGGTGAACTTATCAATTTATTAAAGAGTTTTTTACCATGATAACATTAACTGTTGTACCCAAATTCGGCCGTTACACAATCTCAGAATTGGCCCCTCAAAAAAATAAAATAAAAAATTAAAATGAAAATTGTAACAATTTATCATTAGGATTTTTACACGCCCTTCGAGAAAATAACTATTCCTTCAACTGCAAGAAAATTTTATTTTTTATTTTTTATTTTTTATTTTTGGCTAAAAAGGAAGAAAAGTTTAATTGACTAGCTTAGTGCTCTACTTTTTGAGCCCATCATTGTTTCTATATATGATGGGGCTAGACGTTGGCTTTCCATGATCTCAATTCTCACCCATCTAGAAAACCCTAACTCTTTGTTTTTCCTTCAATTAAAGACAACAACCCCAAAAAGTAAATAATTGGATTCCTATCTTTTCTTCATTCCTTGTCTCCAGAGCCATCATCAGACAATGTGGAAAAACACTTTTTCACTTCTCACTAGTAAACTTCATTATCATTATCACCCTCCAATTAGCTTCACCTTTGTAAATTCGGAATAAATTAAAAACGTCATGTGGAATCCTAATCTTCTAATTAATAGGATATTGTTTTAAACAATCATATTTGTATCAGGTTCTGTTAATTTTGTATATTTTTTTCATTTCAATCGGATCTTTATGAGATCTAATGTTCAAAAATATTCATTCTTAAGAATCAAAATATTTAATCTTCTGTATATACTTACTGATTTAGTCTAGCATTGAATCCAACTTACTTCAATGTTGATGTTTAGAATTTAATTCTACACCATTAAGTTAAAATAAAAAAAAAAGGGATAGTAAAAGTACTCTCGATAAGACCTCACCCGAATAATGTTGATTGGTAACATTTACCTCTTATATTAACTGTACTCCAAAATATCTTTTGGTTTTACTTGCAAAAGAAATAAAAGAGTACATGAAAATATCAATGAAGATTTCCTAGCTAATATTTAATGGCCACAGCAAACTCTGCAATTTAAAATTAGGGCCCACTTGCTCTATATGCATGAAAATAACAGATCTTTGATATAATTAATCCGTTGTAGGTTTGTCATTCAAAAGGTTAGCATTGACAGTGAAGGGAACAGTACTTGTACATAAAATCCCACATGCACATGATAGTATACATAATGTGAAGTGTGTCCCAAAACTAACGCAACAAGTAATTATTTAGGGCTCTATATGTTCTGAAAAGTAGATTATAAATATATATAATTAGCAACGTAATGATACTACATATATAAGGATGGACTGTTATCCGGCAATTGTATATAAAATGCTGCTTGTAATTCTTTTCTTATGAGATAATATTAATATTGTAATAACTAAGTGATTCAAATATCATTTTTCAGTGATACATAATATCATATAAGAAGATTTTAAATTGAAATGTATATGTAAATAAATTAATCGTTATAAATTTTAAACTAAAAAGTTACAGTTGTCGAATGTAACTGCCTATCGAATACAAGATCTTTCCACTTTATATATATTTATATATGTATATATGTTGTGTAATGCCTGAAGTTACCTGAAGTAGACACACTAATTATCAACGTTCCATGCTGTAATCATATCATATAGTTTTCTTTCTTAATTTTAATAATGTGAATAACGGTCTTCCATACATAACGTCTTTGAACACAACCGTTAATAATGATATGTAATAGTGTATTCCATATTATGATCAACAGACAGAATTATAAGAATATTTTCCAACTTTTGAAAAAAAAAAAAAAAAAAAATCAGTGCCTAAAGCCATGCATTGTTAATGAAAAGTCCTTTATATATAGGGGGGAAAAAGATTGCGTATTGAAGTGGCAACAAATTGACCTTGTCACATGGCCTGAAATTAATATCTAAACAAGCTATAGCTAGGCATGCATAAAGGGAGGAGGTGCAAATCTGGGACATAAAATTCCTTTCTTTTGGAGCATAATTAAGGACGCAGGCCCTTGTTGAAATTTTGCTGATTAAGTTAGTTACGAGGTAAAATAATGTTAGGGATATCAACTATAATATTTATCTTTGAGTATCAATTTAAATGGTACGTATGTGAATTGTCATTCTTTTATCGATAGTATCTATTAATAATAAGATGACAACTTATTGTCTGTGAGTTCGTATTCAAAAATTGGAATTAAAATTGGTATTCCTAACACTACTATGAAGTTTTATGTTCTTACTTTCTTATATGAACTTAAGAAGTAAAGAATTCTAAGAGAAAGACACAAAGCTAAAGCTAATAAGTGAGTTGAGTACTGGAGCAGATTTCCTAATTTGCTGGTTGGTTATTAGGCCAAATTGTATTAGTAGAAGCATGCATATTGAACTGATTTCACATTCTTAAGAGATCCCAACTAACACTTGAAATATGTTTGGTTGCCTCACAATTTAATCAGGACAATTTTGAGGAACGTCCCAAAAAAAAGCCACACCTTTTGATTATTGATCAAGAGCTTCCTATTTTTGCCTTACAAATGAATAAGTCAATACAAAAGGATAACCTACCAGATTACCGTTGGTAATCTTTCAGATGTCCTCAGAACTAATAGTGAACCCACGAAGACTTTATTATTATCATTTTTATCACCATGGAAAAACTCGATTTGATCGGTGCTGTTCAAATTAAAAAGAGTCTGACTTTTGAGTTTATTGCTTGTGAGGAATTATCTCGTGCCTAAATGATGTCTAGGTTCACCCCAGATTCATTTTAAGTATATTTTTCGACTTTATATAGGCTCTGTTTCGGATTTAAAGGGTTAGCAAAATGAAAGGGAACAAAAAGAACTATAGCATGTAAATGCAACATGTGTGGAGTAAACTGAGAAGTGTGTTCCAAAACTAAAACATTGTTTTCTATATTATGTGGCTTCATTAAGGCCGGCTCAACATCACTGGACCTTAAGAAAAGTTTTCTAATAGTGCCTTTTAATGGTCCTTTTTAACTGTTGTTTAACATTTCAACTGCATTCTAATTAAATTATACATTTTTTTTTTCAATTTTTATTTTTTTTTAATTTTCTGAAAAATCAATAAAAATTATATAATTAATTTTTGAAAAATCAATTAACTTCAACTTAAAAATTTCATTTTCAACGGTCGAACCACAAGCTTAATCTTGTATTTGAATTTATCAATCTGATTAAAATTAGCTAGGGGACATTATAACGTACGATTGCTTTAATTAATGACCGTATCTCTTGGCGGCCTTATTAGGCGTCGGCTCTTCACTTAACGATTGGTTCTTGAATAGTCAAAAGTACTATTGGCACAAATTAATTTTCTTTTAAGCATTACTATTTGAAAAAAACAAAAAAAGTTTTGTTCTATATATATATATATATATATATTATACTCACATGCAACAGTGTAGAAGGTCTAATTACAAGATCAGGAAGACTTTCTTTTAACAAAGAGAAAGAGATAAAGGGGACCAAAATGAATAATATGAGAATAACCGTTATGATAATGGCAATATTGGTCGCAAATAGTGTTGTGGAAGCCAATCAACTTATAATACCTCCTCTTGCACGCGAATCTCCGGCCAGAGTACTACTGGTCCGAGTAGAGGTGACATATTTATATTTCAGAGGCCACACCAGCAACATGTTCCAAGAGTAAATTGCTTAAAAAAAAAAAAAAAAAAAAAAAAAGAATCCAATCCAAAATGAATTTATTCGTGGCGTAAATTTCTGATTTCCTTACTGCCAAAAGAAAGAAAGAGATCATGTAGTTCGATATTCATCTTAATTGTTTTAAATAAATAGCTTTTCTTGCTTTGCTGAACTCTCTCATAGGGTATTCGTCACCGGCCGGAATTTGTTTGTCTTGCTGAACCTATATATGTGTGCCTTTGATGTGATCCCTGCTCGTTTTTGGAGTTCTCTGGATTTGCGCCATATTTGCTCCAACGCTACGGATATCCCTAGCTTGTGGATTTTTGTTTCTTCTGCTGTGGATAATGTTGGTGTTGTTTTATCACATGATCAGCATATTACTCTCACTTCTACTTTTGATGGAATTCTTCACCGGATTTCTTTTGTTTATGGTAGTGATTCCACTTATATTGTGTCATTTTTTCATTCTAAATCTTGTAAAATCCCTTGGCGTTGGAGACCGGCTTGGCTTTGTTGTTTAAGTCATCTTTCTCAGATGAAGTTTGTAGTCTTGCATATCTATCGAAAATGCAATAGAGCTGTAGATTCTTTGGCGTCTCGTACTCCAAGTATCATTTCTCCTACTTAGTGGTGGTTGGCCCCTGATTTTATCTCCTATTTTATTGCAGATGATATTAGTAGTAGATCACATTATAGGTTCTCTTGAAGTTATTTCTTTTTTCCTATGGGGTTATTATATAACAAGCGTAAACACTCTTTTTCCCTTATTAGGTTTTTCTCATTGGATTTTACTAGTAAAGTTTTTAATAAGATCTATCATAAATTTTGATTTTTCAAAGGTGTAGCTTTGGCTATATCTT